>PVJL010007671.1:0-75331 GCA_004026885.1 Lyroderma lyra | reverse complement strand
TCTCTCTCCCTCTCTCTCTCTTTCTCTTTCTCTCTTTCTCTTTTCTTTCTCTTTTCTTTCTCTTTCTCTTTCTCCTCCTCCTCCTCCTCCTCTCTCTCCCTCTCTCTCTCTCTTTCTCTCTCTCTCTTTCTCTTTCTCTTTCTTTTTCTTTTTCTCTTTCTTTCTTTTTCTTCTTTTTCTTTTTCTTTTTCTTTCTTTGGTCCTGCATGGTGGAGGGTGAGGGACTGACGGTTATTAACCTGTGATGAGGATGGGGTTGAATTACTTACAAGTACTATGATGAAGAATTTAGCAAATAAATATTAACTCCAAGAAAATAAAAATACAGGAACAGAGAAAGGTAACTACAGTTTGCTAATGCATCAGCTAATGAATACTGACTTAATATTATCTGAGGCTCCTTATTGTGGTTCCCCTCACTTCCAGTAACTGGTGCTGCTCGTTCTTGAGCCTTTGGAAGCTTTTGTTGTAAATGAAATGTCTTGCTTTCCTAGCATCCAGTTTGGAGTTTAGCCTCTTTGGGTCTGCTAAATCAGTTACTCATTTGTCCATATGTCTTACAGCTTCCAAAGTCAACTGTTCTCACATTCTCATCTTTCTAAGTGTATCCCTTTAAAAATAATATTACAGATACACATTTTATTACATTTAAGAAGGATTTTAGGGGGAAGGGGTTGGAAAGGAGGGAGGGGGAGCTAAATATATGGTGATGGAAAGAGAACTCACACTGGGTGGTGAACTACTATACAAGAACTTGACAATGCACTGTAGAATTGTACACCTGGAACCTATGTAATTCTTGCTAACCAATGTCACCCCAATAAGTTTAACACTAAAAAACAAAATATAATCACAAAAAAGAAGGATTTTAGGCAGAAGCAAACTTAGATGTGTTCAATTTATCTTTACCTAGAACAAGTTATATTTGAGCCCTTGAATAAAAGTATTTGTTCCTTTTAGTTTTGTATTTCTATTTACTTTTTTCCCAAGCTTGGCATTTGATTCTGTCAAATCCAAGCACACCGAAATTTTGGAGCTTGTCAGAGAGAACAGTTTCTGCTAGAAAACCATTCTTAATTTAAATTTTTAATTATGCCTTGGGTAAAAGAATCTGTGATGAAGAGCACCCTTCAGCTTTCTCTTCCAGAATAAGGTTATTTGTTCTCAGAGCCACTACAGCCATCCATGCCTTGCTTCAAATTGAATTCATTTTTTTAAGACTTCTTGAATGTTAACACAAGAAATGAATTGGCTCCTTTGGCATACGGGTGCTGTTATAAACTCATGCTAATCCAAAGCGACTTTGTATTTTACTTTGGTATGTGTTAATTGTTGATTATACAAAATTTTGTCTTCAATTTGAGCTAAAAGCTAGGTAATAAAAAGGAAAAATAATTCAGAAAAATCATTTCAGTGCTTACTAAGCTTTTGTTGGGTATCTGTTGTATACAAGACACTATACTGGGAGCTATAATAGAAGAGAAAATGCCTGTTCTCTGAAAGTTATAATTTAACAAAGAGAAACGAGAATCATACATGAAATGCATAGCAAGGGCTTGAAAACCATTCTTTACCGTTGTTTTACCAGATATTTTTATTTAAAAACAATGTGTTAAATTGGGAAATAAATTATGAATATATGTAGCATTCCCTTTGGATCTTGGTTTCATTTATTAATCATTATACTAGGAATTACATAATGTACAGTGTCATAATTAAAATCTGTACTGTTATCACTCTTCCTTCAGCATTTCTCTTATTCTTGATAATTACTTTTAATTCTAAGAGATTCCTTTAAGCAAAGAATATAAAAGAAAAAAGATTGGTAATTTGAAAAACAAGGAAAGTTTTATATTTAATACTTCCTTTTCTTCAGATTTCAGTAAATACATTAGATTCAATGGCTGTTTACCTTTCACAGTTCCAGGGAGACAGAGATCATAAAATAGAATGGTGAGAAGTGTCTTAACCCACTGTGTTTGTTGTTTTGTTTTTCTTATTGTTAGACTTATTGGGGTGACATTGGTTAGCAAGAATTACATAAGTTCCAGGTGTACAATTGTACAGTGCATCATCAACTTGTATGATAAATTCATCACCCAGTGTGAGTTCTCTTTCCATCACCATGTATTTAGCTCCCCCTCTGTCCTCTCCTGCCCCCTCCCTCTTCTCCCATCCCCTCCCCACTTGTCACCAAATAAACATTAAACTATTGATTGTGTCCATGGGTTTTTTGTTGGTTTGTTTGGTTTCTCTTTGTTGCTTTCAGTTTTATATTCCACATATGAGTGAAGTCATACAGGGTTTTTTTTGTTTTTTGTTTTTTTTTTTCTGTCTGGCTTATTTCACTTAGCATGATGATCTCTAGGTCCATCCATTTTGTTGTAAATGGCAGTATTTCATCTTTTATAGCTGAGTAATATTCCATTGTGTACATGTACCACAGCTTATCCAGTCATCTGTCACAGGGCACTTTGGTTGTTTCCATGTTTTGGCCACTGTGAACAGCACTGCAGTGAACATTGGGGTACATAAGTATTTGAGGACTAAGGTTTTTCAAGTTTTTGGAGTCGATACCCAGAAAGGGGATTGCTGGGTCATATGGTAACTCCATTCTCAATTTTCTGAAGAACCTCCACACTGCCTTCCACAGTGGTTGTACCAGATTGCACTCCCACCAGCAGTGTACCAGAGTTCCTTTTTCTCCACATCCTCTCCAGTACTTGTTATTCCTTGTCTTGTTGATAACAGCCATTCTAACAGGTGTGAGGTGGTATCTCATTGTGGTTTGGATTTGCATTTCCCTGATACCTAATGAGGATGAGCATTTTTTCATATGTCTGCTGGCCATTTGTATTTCTTTGTGGGAGAAGTGTCAGTTTAGTTCCTCTGCCCACTTTTTAATTGTTTTTTTTTTGTTGTTGTTGTTGTTAAATCGTATTAGTTCTTTATATATTTTAGATTTTAGACCCTTATCTGATGTGTTATTTGCAAACATTTTTTCCCATTCAGTTGGCTATGTCGTTGCTTTGTTGATGGTTTCTTTTGCTGTGCAGAACCTTTTCAGTTTGATATAGTCCCATTCATTTATTTTTGCTTTTACTTCCCTTGCCTTTGATGTCAGGTTCATGAAGTCTTCCTTGAGCCCTAAGTCTGTAAGTTTAGTCCCTATGTTTTCTTCTGTCCACTTAATTGTTTTGGGTCTATATGAAGGTCTTTAATCCATTTTGAGTTAATTTTTGTACATGGTGAGAGTTCACAGATCAGATTGATTCTTTTGCATATGTTTTTCCAGCTTTCCCAGAACCATATACTGAAGATGCTGTCTTTTCCCCATTGCATATTTTTTGCTTCTTTATCAAAAATTATTTGTCCATAAATTTGTGGATTTATTTCTGGGTTTTCAGTTCTATTCCATTGATCTGTGTGTCTGTTTTTCTGCCAGTTCCAAGCTGTTTTGATTTTTGATGCTTTGTAATATAAATTGAAGTCAGGGAGTGTTAATAGCACCAGCCTTATTCTTTTTATGTAGTATTATTTTGGCAATTCAAGGTCTTTTATGATTCCATATAAATCTGATAATTCTTTTATCTATATTGTGAAAGTATAATTTTGGGATTTTGATATTAGGCATTGCATTAAATCTGTGGATTGCTTTGCGCAAAATGGCCATTTTAACAATGTTAAGTCTTCCTATCCATGAACAGGGAATATCTTTCCATTTCTTTGTATCTGCTTCGATTTTTTTCAAAAGTGTCTTATAGTTTTCCATGTGTAAATCTGTCATGTTCTTTGTTAATTCCTAGGTATTTCATTCTTTTTGTTGTGATAGCAAAAGGAATTTACTCCCTCATTTCTTTTTCTGAAGATTAGTTGTTTTTATATAGGAATGCTGTTGATTTTTGTATATTGATTTTGTATCTTGCAACTTTGCTGTATTCATTTATTGTTTCTAATGTTTCCTGGTGGAGTCTTTGGAATTTTCTATAATAGAGGATCATGGCACCTGCAAAGAGTGACAATTTGACCTCTTCTTTCCCAGTTTGGATATGTTTTATTTCTTTGTCCTGCCTGATTGCTGTGGCTAGAACCTCCAATACTATATTGAATAGCAGTAGTGACAGGGGGCATCCCTGTCTTGTTCCTGATTTTATCGGAATAAGCTTCAGCTTTTCCCCATTCAATGTGATGTTAGTTGAGGGTTTGTCACATATGGCCTTTATTATGTTGAGATACTTTCCTTCTATACCTATTTTATTCAGTATTTTGATAATAAATGGATGTTGTATTTTGTCAAATGCTTTTTCTGCATCAGTTGATATAACCATGTGGTCTTTATCTTTTATTTTGTTTACGTGGTATATCACATTGATTGATTTTCATATGTTGAATCATCCTTGTGCTCCCGGGATGAATCCCACTTGATCATGATGTATAATCATTTTGATACATTGTTGTATTCTATTTGTTAATATGTTGTTTAGGATTGTTGCATCTGTGTTCATCAGATAGCACTCTGCTAAGGTCTATAGCAGCGGTTCTCAACCTGTGGGTCACGACCCCTTTGGGGGTCAAATCACCCTTTCACAGGAGTCACCTAAGACCATCGGAAAACACATCAGATATTTGCATTACAATTCATAACAGTAGCAAAATTACAGTTATGAAGTTGCAACGAAAATAATTTTATGGGGGTCACCACAACATGAGGAACTGTATTAAAGGGTCACGGCATTAGGAAGGTTGAGAACCACTGGTCTGTAGTTTTCTTTTTTTGTGTTGTCCTCACCAGGCTTTGGTATTAGGGTAATGTTGGGCTCATAGAATGAGTTTAGGAAGTATTGTTTTTTTTCTTCAGTTTTTTTGAAGAGTCTGATGAGGATAGGTGTTAATTCCTCTTTGAATGCTTGGTAGAACTCCTTGGTAAGACCATCTGGTCTGGGGCTTTTGCCTCTAGGGAGATTATGGATAGTCATTTCAATTTCTTTACTATCGATAGGTCTGTTGGTTCTACTATCGAGTTCTTCTTGGTTCAGTCTAGATAAGCTATACGTTTCTAGAAACTTGTCCATTTCTTCTGGGTTGTTAAATTTAGGGGCATAAAGCCCTTCATAATATTTTTTTATAATCCCTTGTATTTCTGTGGTATCAGTGGTAATTTTTCCCCTTTCGTTTCTAATTTTGGATATTTGTGTCCTTTCCTCTCGTCCTCTGATTAGTCTAGCCAGGGATTTGTTAATTTTGTTGACTTTCTCAAAGAACCAGCTCTTTGTAATATTAATTTTTTCTATTATCCTTCTGTTCTCTAATTGGTTTAGCTCTGCTTTAATTTTTATTATTTCTTTTCTTCTGCTGACTTTGGGTTCTGTCTGCTCTTCTTTTTCTAGTTCTTTAAGATGGAATGTTAAGGTGTTTACTTGTGATTTTCCTTGTTTCTTAAGATAGGCCTCTAATGATATACATTTCCCTCTTATTACTGCTTTTGCTGTATCCCAATAATTTCGACATTTTGTATTTTCATTGTCATTAGTTCCTATATATTTTTAATCTCTTGTTTGTTTCTCCAGTCATTTTTTAATAAGGTGTTTAATCTCCATGTATATGAGTGGTTTTTTTTTTCTGCTTTCCTTTTACAGTTGATCTCCAATTTCAAAGCTTTGTAGTCTGAGAATACATTTGGTAAGATTTCGATCTTCTTGAGTTTACTGAGGCTACTTTTATGTCCCAGCATGTGGTCTGTCCTTGAGAATGTTCCATGTGCACTAGAAAAAAATGTATAGTCTCTTTTTGCTGGATGATGTGTCCTGTAAATGTCAATTATGTCCAGTTGCTGTAGTGTGTCATTTAGAGCTGGTATTTCCTTATTTATTTTCTGTTTGGATGATTTGTCCATGGCTCTTAGCAGAGTGTTTAAGTCTCCCTCAGTGATTGTTCATTTGTCAGTTTCTCTTTTCAGATCTGTTAGTAGTTGCTTTGTATATTTTGGTGTTTCCTGGCTGGGAGAATATATATAAATTAGTGTCAAATCTTCTTCTTGTTGTATTGTGCCTTTTATCATTATGTAATGTCCATCTTTGTCTCTTACTATCTTTTTTTACCTGAAGTTTATTACATCAGATCAGTATGGCAACTCCTGCTTTTCTCTGGTTACCATTTTCTAGGAGTATTGTTCCCCATCCTTTCACTCTGAGTCTGTGTTTGTCCTTATGGCTGAGGTGTGTCTCTTGGAGACAGCATATGGATGGGTTTTGTTTTTTAATCTTGTGTGCTACTCTGTCTTTTTATTGGTGAGTTCAGTCCATTAGCATTTAGAATGATGATCGACATGTGAGGATTTCCTCTGACCATTACTTTATTGTTATGTTTTATTTTTGTTTCTTTCTTATTGCCCCAACTCTATTCCATTTGTCCTGATGGTTTGTTTCAGGTCGAAGAGCCTCCTTCAGTATTTCTTGAAGTGCCAGCCTTGTGCTGGCAAATTCCCTCAGCTTCTGTGTGTCTGAAAAAGGCTTTTTATTCCTCCTTCATATCTGAAGGATAATTTTACTGGATAATTTATTCTTGTTTGGAAGTTTCTCTCTTTTAAAATTTTGACTATTTGATTCCACTCCCTCCTGGCTTGTAGAGTTTCTGCTGAGAAGTATGATGCCAGCCTGATGGGTTTTCCTCTAGAGGTTATTAGTTCTTTTCTCCCTGTCTGCCTTGAGAATTGTCTGTCTTTAGTTTTTGACATCTTTAGTACCACGTGTCTTGGAGAAGATCTGCTAGAGTCCAGGTTTCTAGGGGTCCTATTTTCTTCTTGAATTTGGGGTTCCAGATCTTTCCATAGGTTTGGAAAGTTCTCGTCTATTTGTTTACATTCTCTATAGAGTGCTCTGCTTCTTCGTCTAATCCTATTATCCTGGTGGTATTTTGTTTCATGGAGTCAGATAGTTCTTGCCGAATTCTTTCAGTCCTTTTGGTTCTATATTCCCTGTCTTCCTCTTAGATGTTTTCATGTTCTTCAATATCACTAATTCTTTCCTCCATCTGGTTGGCCCTGTTTCCTATGGCAGTTATTTCATTTCTCACTTCCTTTATTGTATTATTTATCTCTCGAATTTCCATCTCATTCTTATATTTCGAATTTCTTTTGTAAAATTTTTCCTTTTGTTCACAGATTTCCTTTCAGAGATCATTCATCTCAGCTATAGTATTCTGCCAGTATGTTTTCATTTCTCTCAGAGCCTTTAGAACATCTACTTTACAATCTCTGTCACTTACTTCAGAAATGTCTAGGTCTATGAGAGCCTTTTCTGGAGATTTTTCATCTTCTTTCCAACAATTTTAAAATCCTAAGGTACTCATATTGTCCGCTGTGTACTACTACTTTGGCATGAGGGCTTTATATTCAGCAGACCCCAGGAGCTCTTTCCTTCTCTGATGAATATTTTTGTGGTGTCTTGCTATAGAGCAGACACTAGGTGGCACTGTGCGGGGTGCAGGTTTTGGGACCGAAGGGAGTTGTTTAAAAGTTATCTCTGGTCTCCTGCAGCATTTGGAGGTGGGGCGCATAGTTCCGCGGTCCCTCTGCTTCCTGCATTTCATTGGGGAGGCAATGGGAGAGACCAACAAAATGCGCCCTGAGGTGGCTCCACCTCCTGCCCTTTACTGGGGAAGCTAGAGGAGAGAAGGAAGGCTGATGGGATGAACGCCAAGGCTGCTCTCCCTAGTTGGGGCGAACGCTGTTAAATCTGCCTCTGTTCCATCTACAGCGCTTTACCCTAAGTATGTCCCAGCGATTCTGTCTTCCCAGCAGCCCCTGGGGCCTAGTGTGCGTGAGGTCACTGGGAGCGCGCACAGCATGGATCTGGAAGCGCAGGTCGCGCGAGAGTACCGCGCGAGGTCCCCTGGTGCGCATGCTCCATGGGCCAGAATCTGCAGACCTTATGAGATTCGTGGTTGTGCACCTAGGCGCTGGAAGTGGGCTCTGGGTGCTTGCGCTCCGCTGTCGGAATCCGCAGGCCCTGTGAGATCGCTGGGTGCGCGCGAGGACGCTGGTGAGGATCCCGGGTTCGCGAGCTCCACAGGTAGAATCCACAGGCCCTATATGATCGCCAGGTGTGTGCGAGGGCGCTGAGTATGCGCCCACCACGGGACGGGCCTTGCCAGAGTGCCGAGCGAGGGCCCCGGGCGCGTGCCAGCCATGGTCTAAAGTTGCAGGCCTGATGTCAGAGCCGCGTGAGGGCGGCCGGCGCTCCTCCGCCATGGGCCAGGAACCCCGGCCCTATAGGAGGAGCCCCACGCGTGTTGTGGGCCGCGAGGGCACTGGGGAGCTTATTTCAGCCTACAGCTGTTTAATAAGAGTCCTCTTTCAGCTTTTTTGCTACTTAAGAGTTTCAGGAGCTGGCTCCCAAGCTTTGTCCCTGACACGCTGCTTTAAGGCCCAGCTCCCTCATGGTCCACCAGCGTTCTGCCACTCTGATTTTTACCCCTGTTGCCTCATGGCTTCCTCCGTCCTGTGTGTTTTGCTGTTCCCTGATTTCTTTCTAGCTCCTTAGTTAGCAATGATGGGGTCTTGGCACTATCCGTCTCTGCTCCCTCCTTTCTCTCCTGCTCGCCCCCCGTCTCTAACCTTCAGGTGTTTTCTTGAAGTGCGTTGATTTCTCAGTTGTCTGTCTGTCTGTCATTCAGGGTTTTCTTTCTCGGCTCCTGGACAGCCATTTAATTGTGTTTTCTGGGAGAGGTTTTAGGGACCACCTTCCCGCGGCCATCTTGCCCTCTCCCCTAAACCCTCTGTTGATCTCTGTGGACGCTTATGATTCAAATAGTTTCTGATGGCCATTTCTGACTATTAACCTTTCTTTTATTTCAGTCATCCATTGTTCTTGCAAATATTTATTTCAGTCATTTACTACGTCTGTGCATTTTACTACACTCTTTTTCTTCCATCTTACTGAATTTTGCTACTGAATTTTGCAACTTCTTCCAAGTCTCTAGATAGTTCTCATTTTAGTGGTGTCCAAATACTTGGCATGGCAGCAGAAATGAGTAGAGATAGCTGGTGTAGATCCATAGACATTTGTTATCTACTCTTTTAGCACTAAAATCAATAAAGTTATGCTGCGTAATGGCAGGAGTAGGATTAGAAATGCACTTTCTCATCACCCATGCTTTCTCCACTGACCAGACTCAATTGTTTTATAATTTTTTTCTTCATGTCTGCCACTTGTTGAAATGCAAGAATGGAACTCGTCTTATTCTTATGCTCTTGGTCAGTCTTGCAAAATATCCTGATTTGTTATCTTTCCCATCTGTAGGACAGTTTCCTTCTTTCTATTTAGAGGAAATACTGAAATTGTTTTGTAGAGAAATCATCTATGGAGAATGCTGCTTATAATCTTATGATTACAGCCAAAAAGAATGAGCATAGTTTTTGGTCATTGAGTTGAACTGAAATTTTTTTTTCTTTTATTGACCCACTTCTGGCATGTCTCATACTTTTTTGGACTTCAGTTTTCTGTAAAATGGAAATAATAGTGATCCCATCCGACTTGCAGAAATTTTTTCAGACTAAAATGAGATGGAAAAGGTAAGAATCTGCACATGTGGTGGCTGTTATTTGAACTCAAGTAGTGACTTAGAGCAACATTCACTAAGTTAGGGAAAATGTAAAGATGAATATTGAAGTGACTGATTTAGGTGGAAAAACAATGGACAACTGACCTAAAAATGAAATTAAAATAATATAGTTTGTATATTTACAGTGGTATGCAAGCGTAATTCAGTGACTGAGGAGTTGTAAACAATGAGGGATTGTTAAGACTTTTACCACTGATACGACTTGATAGTTTTAGTTAAATTAGCACGTGTAGGTGTGTGTTTATAGTAGCAGAAAAGCCTGAAAAACTCCTTAAAACAATATAAGAAATTCTTCCTCAGTCATTTACTTTACGTAGAAAAGATTATCTATTTTGTCGTTTTACAGTTGTGGAAGAGTAATATTGTATTATAGGAGAGTAAGAAAAGTTCCCTGGCATATAAGTATTTACCAAGAATCAGTATAGAATTTAATTCTTAGTAATCTCAAACCAAATACCCTAGAGCTACTTGTAGGAACTACAATTTTCATTGTGTGTGTAGCTAAAAGTGGAAGATAAGTTGTTTTCATTTATCCCCATAGTGTCTTCAGCGTTCTGTTTAGTTGTGGAAATCTGTAAAGGTTGTGATTAGGATAAAAATGGGGAAAAAATCTGATTTATAGGATGAAATTTAAAGAATTAAGAGTAAGTGTGAATGAGTTTTATTCTTTGTAATTCTTAAGTGTAGGCATGAAAGAAATCTTGTAATTTAAACTGTGCCGATTAAAGTTACTAAAAGGTATTATTTCATATAACAGACTGAAGTGGCTTACTAGGAAAGAAATCCATGATAAAAACTACAAAAACAATACACAAGGAATGGGTTTTTAAGGAATGTTCTATATAAGGAGATTATCTTTGGAGAGACAAATTCATGACTTGAGAAATGAGTAAGCATTTTTGCTTAATGAAATCTTATATGTAAGGGCACTTAATTTTATTAGGTAAAGTGGTTTTTATAATTCTTATGAATGTATAGGAACCTGTAGGAATCCTCAGAATATTGACTGTCCAAATATACAAGGCTTGTCTGGAAAATATCCAGCCATAAATGCCTCTATTTTTCATATTACATGGCCAGATAACTTTCCAGACAGCCCTCGCATACTTCATAGCTTTAGCAGCCGATTTGTTAACTTACTTTCTTGTTTCACAGATAAACATAAATATATTAATTTTGTAACAATTTAAAAATATTGCCAGATATAGCCAAGAGCCTTCTTAACTAGTCCTTCTTTCAATCTCTGCCCCTATCCCAGGGATAATACCTATTTACACTTCATTTTATTGTTCCAGACCTATTCCTCTATATTTATATATTTGCAAAATATATAAATTTTGGAAATATTTGCAAAATATCCAGGTACCAAAAAAATGTATACACATTTTAAGAGATATTACCTGTGTGTTACATAAATATTGATGGTAACCACTTTGAGCACCTCTTGTAATTGCAGAAGTCAAACGTGACTTGTGTTCATCTTTTGTTATTACTATATGTTGAGTATTACACTTCTAACACAGTTTTTCCCTTTCTTAGAATGTGTACACATTTTTTGGCACCCTCTGTGTAATTTGTGTATTTCATTTCTATAAATATCACACAATACTACCATTATGGCACTTGCTTTTTTCCACAGAAAAATGAGTTTTGGAGAGCTTTTTCATGTTAGAACATATAGAACCATGTTGTTCTTTTAACTGTTGTAGATTACTCATAGAATGGACATTTAGCCATTACGCTTCTAAGGAACACTGAAGTTGTTTCTGTTTTTTCCCATGTTTTCCAATAATGTCACAATGAGCATCTAAAAATTGTCTCATTAAAATAGTATTACCATTTATCCTGATGATCTCTCTCACTTGATAATAAATTGTGACAATGAAGACTTAGGACAGTTAAAACCTTAAAAATGTTTCATTAAAAACATTACTTGAATCTGGTAATGGTGGCATTCAGAGCTGGGCATTTCCCCTTTGCAAAAAGCAAATTAAAAAGTGGACAAAATTGTTGAAAACAGCCATTTAGGGGGTACTCGAAATTGACCAAAGGCAGTTAAAACATTGATCTTGCAGAACTGTTCGAGCTTGGGATGAGAGCTTGATGAGTTTATGGCCTTCCTGTCTGCTCTTTCCAGCTGCCCCCCCCCATCCCACCCCACCCCACCTGTCTTTCTCAGTTGCTTTAGGAATGCTTTGGAAAACACAGCTCCATATTTTATTTTAATGCTTTAAATATGGATCATGCATTCAGACTTTGAGTAGGATGAACTCAGTTTGGTTTATTTCTGACAATTTTTTCCAGTAGGATGCCTTTCCACCAGTGCCTCCCTGCTTTCCCATCTTCTTATCCCACCATCCCACATCAAAGAAAGAATTAACATTGTATTGCTTTCCTGTACTCCCTCAATGTTAATAATGCACTAGGAAGTATTACTCTAGGAGTTTCCCATGTATTATTTAGCAGCAACAACCCTATGAGATAATATTGTCATTCCCCACTTAACAGATGGAAGAAAGTGAGGGGGTGGGGGGAGGTGAAACCACTGACTCAGGTTTTTAAGACTAGTGGAGTGTTAGAATCCAGGCTCTTTACCACTATGCCATATCACCTAACTCTGTGATTCCTTCATAGCATTCTTGTAACTGTGCTTTATACACTGTTTACACCTTTTGTTCTACTCTATTAGGTTGAGTCTTTGGAGGAAGGATGGTGTGTGTCTGTTCTCTTCAGCATCTAATACTGTGCAGGGACTGCAAGCGGTCAATTAATGTTGATTAAATTAGCTCAGTACATTCAAAATTTTACTTTGCTTTGATTCAGTATATCCAAATTAAAATTTCAGGATCCTAGTTTGAGAGGTAAGGTACTAACAACATAAAGTCATTTTGTGGAAAACCATTGTTTTACTAACTTAATTAATAGTTGAAATGAACTCTGCTGTCTTGGTCAGATCAATTGTGTGAAAATAGTTGTGTCCCAATTTAACCTTAAAGAAACCTGACTTGATCCACATTTTAGTAGGTTCTTTTCTTCTATATCATTTCTTGGAAATGTATTTTTAAAAATAATTCTGCTGTGTTGCAAATACAAGTAGTCCAAATGACTTTTAGGTACCTCCTTTAAAATTTTGCTTAAATCTTTCAAAAGCAGAAGTATCTTATGAAAACTTAATTTAACTGTCATATTTTCAATGGGGAATTCAGTTAGTTGGATTGAATGGGAGTGACAAAAGAATGTGGTCACAAAAGAATTTTTAATATTAAAATGGGCTCTAGTCCTAATTTGTTAAGAGTAGTTTGATTTCTTAGAGTTCTAAAACTGGGTAGAAATGCTTTTATAAAATAATTCTACAAGACTTTTGAACAGAATATAGGTGGGAAAATACCATTCATTTTATTAAGTTTGCCTTCCATACTATGTTACAGAAAGAATTGTATTTATATGTATGAAGTATTGCTGTAAAAGCATGCCATTTTAGTAGGCTAAGCATTGATACCATTTCCTTTCTCATGACTTGTTGCTGTTTGTAGGAAGTTAACTTTAAGATTACTTCTTTGTAAACTATATCACATTTTATTGATTCCAAATATTATAGATGTTTTCTTTATAAATAACAGTATGTAATTTAAATAAACTATTCTTGATTTTGGTAACAGAACAATGTTACATTTTTGTGATTGAAACTGTATTTCTGAGAACTTAATGATGTACCACACTATGGGTTAGTTGCTGGGAACATAGGTTATGTACACGATATACATTATTTCTATGTTCATCAGAGTTAAAGTTTACAAAGGAAATTATACATTAAACAAATAATTACCAAAATATTTAATTATAAGTTTTTCAGAGCTATAAAGTATAGAATACTATGAAAATGTGTATTATTAGGAGACTACCCTCATTGAGGCAGCTAGGGACATAGATACTCTGCTCCTAAAGGATGTGTATCAATTAGGTATGCAGGGGTGGTTGTGCGTATGTGGTGGTGAGTGTCAGGGTGGTGGGGTGACTTTGCATCAGGACAGGATGGGGAAAGACAGTTAATAATGAAGCCACAAAAGGGGGTACAGATTGAATCTAGCAATGTATGAAACGGCTTATAGGCCATAAATTTATATGTATTTTAATAAGTCTCTGTGTGTAAATATGTAGGAGGCTTTTGTGGTAGTCTGGGCAAGAAATGGTTTTGGCTAGGACTCATGAGGGAAGTAATGGAAAAAAATTGTTAGATTCCACAGATATTTTGGAAGGTAGAATCTGCTGCAATCCTTGCTCTAAGTCAGTTTCTATTTCTCACTTTCAGACTCTCAAGTATTTTTGCTACATTTTTGTTCATTTTCTTCTCTTTAGCCATTCTCCTTATTCTTGTGTTTTTTACCTTTATTAATACTTTGCTGCTGTTTTAATAGAGATTCTGAAGGAAAAGAGCATAAACTCAAATCTGCTATAGTTGAACCCTGCCGCTCCTGATTTGAAGTGTAACCTTTAGCATATATGAAATCCTGTTTAGCTACTGTTTCAAGACTTCTGTTGCTGTGCCAGTGTTGCAACCATTTTAATATACAGTGTGTTTATTCGTGATATCACAGGTACCTCCTTTACATTTATGCTTTTTTCCAAATGCTTTGGCTAGTTTTGCATATTTTCTCTTTCACATAATTTTAGAATAACTTTACCAAAAAAATCCTGTTGGGATTTCTATTATTCCCTTTTTTTTTTTTTTTAAAGAATGATTTGGAGAGAATTTGCATTTTTATAGTATTGAATCTTCCTACCTCAGAACATGGTCTCTTCATTTATTTATTTTAACTGTCTTTTAGTATATTTTATAATTTGTCTCATATCTGAACATTTTTATTTCAGCCTTACTCTATTTGTAGATCTTTTTACTGTTGTGAATGGGATCTCTTTATTTCTCTAATGGTGTTTTCTAATTGGTTATTACTCTTATTTAGGAAAATTTTTGATTTTACTATATCGCTCTTTTATCTAGTCACTTAGCCAAACCCTTGTAACTAACTTTAATAATTTTTCAACTCTGTTTTTAGAAATTGTCATGGCTTACTACATCAATTAAAACTTTCAATATAGGTTTGAAAAGTAATGCTCTTAGTGGGCATTCTTATGTTGTGCCCTGACTTTATGATAAAGCTTCTAACATTTCTCCATTAACTGTAATACTTCATATAAATTCTGGTATAAAATGACTCGTTTCCTTGTATTCTTATTCTAATAAGTTTCCATTAGGACTGGGTTTGAATTTTATTTGGTTTATTTGAAGCATTGAGATGATTGTGGTTTTTTTTTTCCTTGTACTGTGAAAATATATTAAATTACATTATAATTTAATGTTAAACCATCTATATATTAGTAGGATAAGCTGTACTTGCTATTGTTATTTTTAAAGACATTGTTAGATTCAATTTGCTGGCATGTTTAAGATATTTGCATATATGCTCATAAGTGAGTTTAGTATGTAATTTTCCTTTTTAATTGAGTTTTGAACTCCACATAGAAATTGAAAAGCTTTTGATCATTTCTGTTTTTTTAAAAAACATGAATTTTTCTTTCTTGAAAATTTGATAAAATATATTCTCAAATCTGTGCAGGGCTAATATCTTTATAAAAGTGTAGATCTTTGAAAACCTTTTCAATTCCTTCTGTTTTGAACAATTACCATTTTTACCTCTTCCCCCTAAACTTCAATAATTGACATTATCTTAGAAAATCTCTACTTGACTAGATTTTAAAATTAAATTGTTCATCTAATTCTCTTTATACCTGAAGTTACTCTTCTGACTAGAGGGGAGGTATGTTACCTGAAGGCTGTTGGGGAGACTTCAGGAGACTGGGTTAGGTCCATGGCTGCCAACTGGTATTGTCGCTGAGAGCTCCCACTTTGTGTTTTGCCCATAGTAGCCAACTCAGTCAGTGCCTCCTGATAGCGCAGGGACTCCCTCTGGCCACAGACCCATGTTCCACAGTGGGCTGTCTGAGCCATCCAGAAGGGTATCAGTGAGAGCCTTGCACACACCCGTCCTAGCACAGGCACGTCCAAGCTGCAGCCTAGGGCAGCTTTGAATGAGGCCCAACACATTCTTAAAACATTATGAGACTTCTTTGCTACCTTTTTTTTTTTTTTTTTTTAGCTTATCAGCTACTGATAGTGGTAGTTATTTTATGTGTGACCTATGACAGCTCTTCCTCCGCTGTGGCCCAGGAAAGCCAAAAGGTTGGATACCCATGATTCTAGCAGGTAGGAACAGAAATTCTTGCCCATTAAGGAGTGGGGATGCCTGCCTCCTGCTCGAAATGGGACCTTTGAACGATGGATGGCACCCAGAGCTTTCATCCTGTACAAATAGTTGTAGCAATTCTAATTTCCCTGGATTTCCAGCTGTACTGTCTTCTATCCTCTGCAAGGAGCTAGGGTTCATACTTGATATGCTGAAGCCTTACTAGTCAAATGAGTATCAGTCTTCTCTTTCAAATCGTTGAGGGCATGTGTACCACAGGGACATAAGGTCTCCTTCAAGATTTCGTTGAAAAGCACATAATTTGCTTCTTCACAAAAATAAACAGCAGTACAAGTACAGGTTGCTATTGACCTTTGCCAGCACAACATTCCCCTTGGGCAGCCAGTTCCTGCCGGACGCCATAGCCTCCCCAACCTGTGTGTAACTTCATCTGTTTACACTGCTGCCCAGCCTCATGAGCACGGGTTCCCTGAGGCTTCCCGGCCGTTTCCTTATGGAAGAAGGAAGACCAAGCGACACCTGACCTGAAAAACGTGGCTATGTGGGAGATGTTATATTAAAGTGTATTAAATGTAAACTAGTTTGGGAATGTTTGGCAACTTCATAATATTCAAGATTCCCTTTCCAGGACATAGGATATTGACAGACTTAACAATTTTTAATTAAATTTCATATAATAAAAAACTCAAACAACTTATGAAGATATTCACAATAACCAAGGGTATATTTTACAATCTCTACCACTTTTCTTCCCACTTAATTAATTCAGTGCTAATATAAAAATTTAAGTATCTCAAGAACCAATGTAGAAGATACATAATTTAAAAACCTTTAATACAACTGGAAATTTGAACCACAGCTAGCTATTTGATGATGTTAAGGAATTACTATTTTGTTAGGTATGCTAACAGTATTTTGGTTATATTGTTTGGCAAGAGTCCTGATCTTTCAGCCATATACACTGAAGTATTTCTGGGATTTGTTTCAAAGTTGCCTAAGATAGCAAGTATATAGGAGTATGGAACAAGATTGCCATGAGTTGCTAATTCTTGGAGCTGATAATTATTGGGTTTATTATATTATTTTGTTTCCTGTTGTATATGTTTGAAATTTTCTGTAATAAAAGTTAATAATAAAAATAAAGGCAAATATAGAATGTCAAAGGAAAGGAAAACATAATTATGAGAAGTAGAGCTAAGTACATTTATAGCCACAGGGTAAAAATACTTCTAAAGATTATTGATTGTCTTGGTCCTGCCCACTTAAAGCTACACATTGAACCTCAAGTAAAATTATGAAGTCGCCTTTGTTTATGTTCTTTATTTCCTTGTCTTCTTTCTTCATCTTAGCTCCACACTGGTTTATCATCTGCTTGTTTTAAGGGTACATTTTCTTCTTTTCACCTCTTTACTTCCAAAATTGTCGCTCATTTACATAACTGAGTAGGAGAGCTAGATAGTGATGAACTTGTCTAGATTTAACATACAAGAAAAAGAATACTTTGGGAGGGAGTTCAAAGGTAGAAGTCAGGAAATAGGTCTTATAGAGTATTAGAAAATTATTTGAGCATTTGGAAAAATTACTGTTAGAAATGTAAAAAGTTTGTTGGAACATTGGAAAACAACTTTAGGAGTCCCACGTGAAAAGGACTAACTGTTGATTTTATAACAGTTGCCAGTGTGAAGGTAGGGGAACGTAAAAGCTTGACCCTCTAGTATTCTAATGGAAAATAAATAAATAATGTCTATAATGGATAAATAAGGTAGCAACATTAACATACATCCAGAAATAGAGACATGACTTAAAGAAACTTAACAAATTCAAAGTAGTTACTTCTGTTTTTCTTTTTGTTTGTTTGTTTGTTTTTTAATGTGGGTAATTTAGTTCCCTGTCTGGGAATCGAACCCAGGCCACAGCGTTGACAGCAATGAAATCTTAGCCACTACACCAGTAGGGACTCCCCACAAGTAGTTACTTCTGGACAGTAGGGTAAGTTGGAGAGTATGCAACAGAAAACTGTATTTCGTTATAAGCCACTTATTATCATTTGATTATTCACAATGTTTGTTTTATTTTAATAAAAATTGAATATAAAGACAATTGCAATTATTAAACTTATTCTAAAGAAATATCAAGAGGAGATAAAACTAATAAAATTGATTAGTATGAAATTAAGATGATTACAGTGAATGAAGTGGGAGTCTAGCTTCACTCTCTTGTATTTGTATATCCATTTGTCCTAGTACCATTTGTTCAAAAGACTCTTCTTTCCTCCATTGAATTATCTTGTAACCCTTGTTGAAAATCAATTAACTATAAATTTATGGATTTATTTCTGGACTGTCATATAATTTTAGTTATAGGAGGGCTGTCCAAAACAATTTCAGCCATAAATCCCTCTGTTTTTCATCTTACATGGCTGGATACTTTCCAGACAGCCCTTGTATGTCTGTCTTCATGCCAGTCCCACACAATCTTGATTACTGTAGGTTTTTAGTCAGTTTTAAAATTAAGTGAGGTTTTCCAGCTTTGTTATTTTTGGAGATGGGCTATTATGGGTCTTCTGCATTTTTCATGAACTTTAAAATCAGCTTGTCAATTTTTGCAAATAAGGAGGGCTGGGATAGCTGAGATTTTGATAGGATTACATTAAATGTGTGGATCATTTTGATGAATATTGCCATAAATATGGGATATCCTTCTATTTTAACCTTCTTTAATTCTTTCAGTGATGTTTCATAGTTTCAATGTATAAATCTTACACTTTTGTTACATTATTTTTCATTTGTTTTTAATACTGTTATAAGAGGAATGACTCTTAATTTCATTTTGAAGTTGTTCATTGCTAGTGGGTAGAAATAGTTGATTTTTACATTTTGATCTTGTACCCTGTAACCTTGCTGAACTCATTTATTCTAATAAATTTATTTGTATATTCCTTAAGATTGTCTGCACACAAGTTCATGTTATCTACAAAAAGACATAGTTTTACTTATTTCTTCCCAATCATGATACCTTTTATTTATTTTTTTTGCCTAACTGCCCTGGCTAGAACCTCCAGTACAGTGTTAAGTAGAAGTGACCTGAGTACACATCCTTGCCTTAGTTCTGATCTTGTGAAAAGTGTTCAGTCTTTCACTGTTAGTATGATGTTAGCTATGGAATTTTTCATAGAAGCCCTTCATCAAGTGGACAGAATTTCCCTTTTGTACCTAGTTTCTTGAGTGTTTTTATCATAAAAGGATATTGGATTTCATCAAGCGCTTTTCTGTGCTTATTGAGATATCATGTGCTTGTTTTTGTTTTTTGTCCTATTAATAGTGTGTATTACATTGTATTTCTGGTATAAATTGTACTTGGTCATTGTGTACAATTCTTACCATATGTTACTGGATTCAGTTTGCTAGTCTTTTACTAAAGATTTTTGCACCTGCATTTATAAAGAATTTTGGCCATAATTTCCTTAGGATGTCTTTGTCTGGATTTGGTATCAGCGTCTCATAAAATAGTTGGGAAGTGTTCCTGATACTTTGTGAAGTGTTGGTTTTAATTCTTTAATGTTTGATAGAATTCATCAGTGAAACCATCTGGTTCTGGACTTGTGAGAAGATTCTTGGTTACTAATTCAGTCTCTTGACCTTTTTATAGATCTAGTAAAATTTCAAATTTTTTCTTGAGTGAAGTTGTTTAATTTGAAAAATAGAAAGCAAGTGTAAGTATGTATCAGGTAGTCTGATAAAGCCCAAATGTCATATAAAAACCTGTCCTGCTCTCAATCCATGGGAAGTAAATTTGAAACCTCTACTGTTTAACAATTCAGTTTTTTTAAATGTAATTTTTCCAAAAAGTGTTCATTGTTAGTGCCTTTCTATTTGAACTGTTTTATAATCATATTTCATTACGACTTGGAATTTAAGGTTTTTTTGTTTGTTTATTTGTTTGTTTTCTAATTTCTTTTATTTCAGCAGCAATGCAGCAAGTGTTGGATAACCTTACAGAGCTGCCCTCATCTACGGGAGCAGAAGAAATAGACCTCATTTTCCTCAAGGGGATTATGGAGAATCCTATTGTAAAATCACTTGCTAAGGTATACAGGTTTATTCATAAGATTACTAAATTATTTTTATAATTGTTTTTGCAGAGGTCTTTTCAGATATTACTGTTATAGAACCTGGTTGATATGCCTTGGCTTAGTTAGCAAATAATACTTAATCACATTATGACATCTTACTGTACACTAAAGTAAGACCACTTTTGGCCTTTTATGTGCTGATTTTAAAATAAAGCATGAAGTGACTCTTAGTTTTAGCCTAATACATTTAAAGTTTTAGGGAAATCATAACTGAATGGTCATGTTATAATGGGGCTTGTGAAAAAGATCCCGATCCTCCCTCTGTTTTCAACAACAGCGAGGTACTGATTTTGCTATACCGTGTACCTGTCTTTCATTTCAGTTTTTGACTTCTTGTGTTTAATACTTTCTGAAATCTTATTTTCTCTTAGATGACCCTGATATGTTAACTCTGTTCCCATAATCATTTCTTTAGTAATCTAAGTCTATCCATAAATACAACCATTTTTGGTCCTGTTTTATTTCACTTATGCTGTTGCCCTGGAATAATTTTTATAAAAATCACTAAAACTTAGTGTGTTACAAACACTATGTCACCTTGCTATCCCATTCTTTAACATTCCCCCAAATGATTCTTGGTTTGAAAAACCTGTGCCACATGCCCTCTCTGGTCTTTTCTTCACATAGCCATATTGTAAGTTCCAGAACATTGATTTTACCCTCTCCTGTAATCATTTTTAGCCACAGTCTATTCCTTGTTTTCTTGTAAGATATCTGGAAAATTATACCTTTTACAGGATTTTTCCGTTAGTAAGAATGAATTAGTAATGTTTCTTCATTTTATTCACAAACTTACTCTATAATCACATGATATAAGATCTGGTCAAGACTAAAAAGGAGTTGGAAGAAGGTGAAGGGGAAGAAAACCACATGACATAAAGGCTGTGGTTCCTAAGTAGAAACTAATCCACTCGTAGATCACCCAACTGGAATTTTAATTTTTGTGGTTAAAATTTTTTAAAATTTTTCAATTGTAGTAGACATTTAATATTCTGTTAATTTCAGGTGTACAGCATAGTAGTTAGACATTTTATATAACTTACAAAGTGATCCCCTAATAGTTTTGTAATTTTTGATTGCAGTCTAACCAAAGTTTATTACAGTATTTTTATTTAATTATTATATATAGGATATCATTTACTTTTAGATTCAAGGTTTTTGTCATAAATATCATTCATTGTATTGTATTGAGAAAAAGTAATAGCTTCAGGGCCTGTTGAAATTCATAGAGGCTGTTTAAGCCTCTATTAAATGGCTCACTCTGAACTCTTATTGGTACTTTAAAAATAGTATTATCATTACTAGATAATAGTATTTATCATGTTGGATATAGCTCACAACTTCTGTTAAATTTTGTTTTGTTTGTTTACAAGCATGATTGGACTGTGATTGAGTGAAATACCCAGACGTTTTTCTCCTCTGCAGTTCATTTTTCTGAGGTGCAGTGGTGAACAGGATCCTCAGAACTGTACATACAAGAAGGCTGGGCCATGTTTGTATCAGTTCCGAGTGTTCTGTAAAGCCAGTCATGGCATGTTCTTCCATCTACTTGTGGCAGGTGAAATGGGTTTTTACTGAGTTATGCCAGCTTTCCAGTAATGCTTGTTCTTAAAGGAAACAAGACTCATTTATTCAAATAGCATGTGATTCATCTGTCACTCTGGTCAGTTTTCAGTGTTCCCTTTGTCTTTGGTTTGATTAGTTAAATATAAGAGTTTTCAAGTCAGGGAGCATTTTTGTTTCTTTTTATCTCAAAGTGTTGAACTGAACCAAAGTCTACCAGCGTCTAAAGTATTGTTACTACATGCTGATCATGTAACATAGGACGTTATAGGAAAAATACTGGCATAGTACCTGAAAATTGTAAGCCAGTCATTATCTGTTTCCTAGAGAAGGAAATGGTCTTTATAGCTCTTGCGTAGAGCAGAGGAGTGAGGGTTGAAGGGAGTGAGTGGTATTCTGGACCATAGGAGTATAAAATAACTGTGGGAATAGATGGGTGGAACAGAATTAACACATTTAGACTGGAAGAGCTATGCTGAGAAGCAACAACTCAACTAGCAGTCAGTGAGAGTGTCTCACATACACTTAAAGAAACAAAAAGAAGGCATCATATATTAGATGGAATAATTAATTGCAAGGTGATCTTAGCATGGCTTTCTGTATAGTGATAAAGTCAAATAAGCTTTAGTAGGTAAGAGCTCAAGCCTTGATCTTAGACTACCTGGACTCTGCCACTTACAGTATCGTGAATTCAAGCAAATCTCTGTCTCATTTTGTCTCAAGAGTCTATATTTGTGAGGTGAGGATGACAGTTACATACCTACCTTTGCTGAATATACAACACACACACACACACACACACACAGAGCACTGAAAATATTATTTCTGAGACTCATGACACACACACACACACACACACAAAAAAAAAAACCCTCAATAAATGTTCAGGTTTTTATCTTTTTAAGCTTTTCTTACACCATCATAAAAGTGTTATAGAGTATTGCAAGGTTAAGGATGCTAAATTAGATATATATTTAAGCAAATACTGTATTAAAATAGCAATTCTAAGTTGTTTTCTAAGAGTTAATTGATTATGTACATTATTTTAGTTTTTTTCCAATGTTGTATTCATTCCATGATACATATTAAGTGTCCTCATTATCCTATCCTTATCAGGCTTTCTGAAAATTACACATTTACCTATCTGTTCTCATTCTTTGTGGCATTTTCTAGTCTTCTTAATTTTTTTTCTTATCTAAATCTAATAGAAAAATTTCCCTCTGTTTAAATTACATTTGGTCTTTTGACATTTTTCTTTGTTTAATAGCAGTTATAATTTCTTCTTTATCAGTTTATTTCATGTGACTTGAAATTTCTTCTACTGAGGCGTTTTGAAAAATATTACTTAATATATAGCCCCCCTCCACTTAAAAATTTATTTCACTTTTGTGAATCACCTGAAAAAAATACATTTAAATGAAAAAAATTGCATTTAAAAAATTAGAATGTGTATTTAGATTCTGAAGGATTTACTCTCTATGGTAAAAATAACATCTAAAGTGTGATAAGTATCAGATTAAGTTTAATTGATACTGTTGCCACTTGAAATTAGGATTTTTTTCTTCAGCATTTAAAGAAATGAATCTTAAAATATTAAGACCTGTCGTTTTACATGGTTTCATTTATAAACTAAATCTTAATAATTATGCTTTGCCTGTCTTCAAAATCAGACAGGAACCATTTATCAGAAAAACAAAGAACCCCAAAAGATGAAGACTGGTTAGTGTTCATTCTCAGTCTTAATTTAAAACTGTGCTTTACTCCCACTGTTAAAGGATAATTAGGACTACTTATTTCCTGTGACAGTGTGATTCGTGGCCCATTTTCTGTGGAAAAGACTGTGAGATTTTTTAAAAACAGCTTAAGATTCAGAAACATGAAATTGTATGGTCCTTCAGGGTCCAGTTCAAGATCTGCCTTCCCTGAATTGACTTTTTTCACTGATTTTCAAAAATTGGAAAATGGTAGCTTTAAGATTCTGGGGTTCCCAAAATGATTTTTATTGTTTTTTGAATGGTAATCCATATAATGATTATGTTCCTATTCTTTGTTTTTATTGAATTTACTTTAAAACATGAACAGTCTCATCTATAGTTTGAGCCTAGACTAGAAAGTCATTAGGAAATTCTATTAGATAGGAAATAATGTTTTTTAAATTGTCATCTGGCCTGTTTAGTTTTTTCATGGTTTAGTTTTAAAAATGAATTTTCCATGACTTTTAGGATAGGAGTAAGGGCCAGTATTTATTAATATTGCATAATGAGTCACTAGAAAATCTATATTATTGCCTCCAATTGAAATATTAAATTTGCTTTCAGTGAATCAAATTTTTAAGAAGTATCTTTTAAAACGTTCTTTATGAAAAAGAAACAAATCAGGAAGAAAAACACACTCTGAAGTAAAATATGTTATTACTTTAATATACTGTTGCCTTTTCAGGCTCATGAGAGGCTAGAAGATTCAAAACTGGAAGCTGTCAGCGACAATAACTTGGAATTAGTCAATGAAATTCTTGAAGATATCACTCCTCTAATAAATGTGGATGAAAATGCAGCAGAACTGGTTGGTATACTCAAAGAGCCTCACTTCCAGGTAAACTTCTCTTATCACTCCTCTCTCCAAGTTCCCTGTGTTCCCAAAGTAGTCTCCTGTAGTAGTTATGTTCCGGTTCAAGATGATTATTTTTAAAGATTATTTAGGGCTGTATTTTGTAAATATGGAAATTTCAACTGAAGGATTTTAATATCCTGGTATGCTGAGGATATATAAACAGGCACATGTAAATAAAACACACTGCATAAATGTACAATGTCTGTCGCAGAAATACATCAGAATGCATTTTTCTTTGTGTAATTAAAAAAACAATCCTGATTAACTGTATGCTACATGCTAGACCATATGCTAGAGACGTTTTTCTCCCTGTGATGGTAGATTATTTTTCTTCACTACCACTGTTTCCCAGCCCTCTTCGTGGCCAGTCATACACATTTTCAGTATTGCTTCTAGATTGGGGTGCATTTGATGACCTTGAAACAAAAGAAAGCAATGTAAGAATGGAAACTAATACATTCTTTCGATAGATAAAAAAAAAAAATAAGGAGTTCCCTAATAGTGTAGTGGCTCTCAACTCTGCAGCCTGGGTTCAGTTCCCAGCCAGGGAACTACCAAAAATAAATGAATGAATGAATAAATGAGTGAATGAATGTACAATTTAAGCATTGGTCTGTATCAGTGAAGAGTTAATCATTTTAAGAAAGAAGAATCAGTTTCAGAAGAGAAAGGAGGTAGATTTCTTATAAATCTGTAATTAAGAGAGTGGGGTATTGAGTCCATATTAGAAAATAGGTTAACAAAAATAGAAACCCGAGAAATGAATCCAAATGCATATGCCAACTTGATTTATGATAGATTACATACATCTTAGTGGAGAAAGAATGGGATAGTCAATGAGTGGTCCTGGGATAGAAGAATAAAGTGTCACCTCCTTTGCACTGCAGATCTTAGTGTTGAAAATCAAGTGGCTTCCCAGCCAGGGAACTACCCACATAAAAAAAAAAAAAAAAATAGAAAATCAAGTGGCAACACCCTTTTGCTTTTTCTCAAAGACTTTCTGTGATTCTCCAACAGCGTTACAGTAAAATCTGAAGATTATAATGAGTTTCAACATAAATCAGTGGCTAGGTAAAGAAAATAAGGACCATATCAGAGCCATTCTTTATGTAGAGGCCTGTCAATTTTGAGGTTTTATAAGACAGTTAAGGTATTCAGACTTGATCCTGAGGACCATGGGAAGCCTTGGGCAGGGATGAGAGGAGGTGTTAACAGGGAGAGCTCAGACTGTGGAGCTAGATTGTGAAGTACTAAGGCAAGGAATTGTGATGGCAGTATAAAAATGTGAGGATTTTCAGATTTTAAGCAGTAAAATCAACAGGACTTGGTGATTGGTTACATGTGACAGTTGCAAAGGAGAAATGTGGGAAGTTAAGGATAGGCTTTTTGGAAAACAATTGATGGCATCCACTGAGGTAAGGAACACACTAGGAGAAACTGTTGGACATGTTAATATGAAGGTAACTGACCACGTTAAGCTTGTGATACCTGAGAAGCATCTGGGTAGAGCTTTCAGACATGCTGTATATTTTTAAAAATAAATATGTGATTTAATAAACATATAAATTTATATAAAGTTCTAAAAATATATAAAATTATAGAAAATATAAGCAAGCAAAAATACAAAACTTAAGACATCACATTTTCACTTTCCAAATCAGTACTGTACTATCTTAGTGCATATTCCTCCATTTCTCTGTACATAAATGTACAAATGTTATTTTTCTTAACGGATTGAGAAGCTATTGTCTAACTTACCTTTTTTTGTCAATCATTGATTGCTCCTTTTCCATTTCAGTGGACTCCATTCCATGTAGTGGACATACCATATTCAAATGTCTACTTGATGCCAAAATATTCTTTTTTTTTTTTTTTTTTTTTTTTTTTTTTTTTTTTTCTTTTTTTTTGGTGGGTTGGTTCCCTGACGGGCAAGCGAACCTAGGCTGCAGCAGTGAAAGCACCTAAACCTAGTTACTAGACCACCAGGGAACCCCCCCACAAAATTTTCTTTATAGCTGGTTTGTACATACAGGTTTCCAACCTAGGTCCATGTGTAGCATTTGGTCAAACCATCCCTCTCTCCCTTGATTATGATGTTGATCTTTTGAAGAGACCAGACTGTTGTCCTGCAGAGTGTCCCACTCACTGGATATATCTGGTTGCTTCCCTGCTGTGTGGTTTAGTTTTCCCTTCTATTTCCTGTAAACAGAAGTTCTATCTAAAAGGTTGATGATTCAGGTTAATTATTTGGAACTAAAATGCATCTTGGGAGTTCCCTAGTGGTGTAGTGGCTTAAGGCTTCGACGCTGGCTCTGCCAGTGCTGTGGCCTGGGTTCGATACCCGTCAGGGAGTTACCCACATACCAAAAAAAAAAAAAAAAAAAAAGAAAGAAAATGCATCTTAAGTGATGTGATGCGACATGAATTAAAATGCATCGGAAGATGTGTAATACCTGGATGACCCACCACTATTGATGTTGAGATTGGTCCCTTGATCCAAGGCAATGACAATCTAATCCTTCCTTTGAAAGTCTCTCCACTAGGAAGTAATCTAGTATGTTATTATTATAGCTTTTACACAAATGCTGTTTCAGCCATTTACCTACCAATGAATGCACATTAATAGTCTTTGCCTGAATCAATATTTTCATTAGAGGTTGCAAATGACGTTTTTCAAATTCTTTCATTCTACATTTATTAGTTGGTGTTCTTATATAAAGTAGAGCTATTTCTTATCTAGTGGGCTATTTAGTTACACTATAATGCATTTTCTACTGAAAAGTCGGGGAAATGCTTGATCCTTCCCTTTACCAGTTTTCAAAGTAAAGAATTGTTTACAATAGCAATCTTAAATAATAACAATTGCGTTTTTTTCAGTCTTTTGTTTTTCTCAGTAACACTATGGATTTGTGGATTTTTAATTAATTCATTATGTTTCAAATTTCTACAGTTCTTAACTCTTTTTTATTTTCAAGTTACCATTATTTTGTCCAGTTGTAGGCAGATTTTTTAGCATATGAAGCCGAAACTCATGAGAGTTCTGGACCAAAGATACGCAAATTGGGAGTTACCAATATATAAGTAGTAGTGCAAGTCACAGGAGTGGGTAATACTCTCTAAGAAGAGAGTATAGGGTGAAAACTACATAGCCCGGATTAGAGATTTGAGTGACTTCCAACATTTATAGGAATAATCCTTATGGATTTATGAATTTTTTCTTTTTGAAATTTTTCTTTAGTCTTTTGCACATATTTTCATGACCTGACCAGAAATTACCAATTAAACCCAAATGCTGATTATTTCTGTTCTGAACCTGTTAATATTTGTTCCCTTTTTATTTTGATTTATTGCTTTTGAACTTGCATTCCATTCACTCAAAAAATTTTTAAATTTAGCTTTATGTTGCATATACCCCATTACAGTATAAATGAAAAATACAAATAAATATACAAAAAAAATACAAATATCCTAGAAAGTTAGATCAAAGTCATTCATGATAATAGACAGCATGGTGATAACATGATGATGTGTGTGCATGTGTCTTTGTGTGTATGTGTTTATAGTATATATAGAAGGTAAAAGTAAATTATATTCAGGACCATTACTGGCTTGTTTTTTCCCCCCAAAAATGTATATTTTATGGACTGCAGCCTTTATTGGTAATATAAAATTTCCTATCACTATATAAGGCATTGATATTTTTTCATTTTTCGTTGGACATCTTTTTAAGAGACATTTTGTACATGTAAAAAATACATGGTATAGCATAACAATTTTAGGGTAAAAATGATAGCTAATTAATAGGGATTGGTGGTAACCATTGTATGACGGTAATGGTGGTGACAGTGGTGGCAGTGAAATCTAGTGCCTCCATTGCACCACACTTGGAAATCTGGATTCAGTTTCCATTTAATATGCCTCTTTAAGAAAAGGTCACGGAACTCTGTCATTCTCTTCAAATCTTTTAAAACAAGAAATACAGTATTGTTTGATAATTAAAAATGCATGTTTATATTTCTTAAAAAGAGTGTATGCATTTGATTTAACTCCTGTTTGTGGATTTAATGTGTGCCTTGGAAATATTTTAGTACTCCACTAGGATAATGAGCTGAGTTATCCTTAATAACTTATTCCATCATAATTAATAACCATAGGCTGTTTTGAACCCTTACAGTCACTCTTGGAGGCCCATGATATTGTGGCATCAAAGTGTTATGATTCACCTCCATCAAGCCCAGAAATGAATAATTCTATCAATAATCAGTTATTACCAGTAGATGCCATTCGTATTCTTGGCATTCACAAAAGAGCTGGGGAACCATTGGTGAGTAGATAAATCAGTGCCTTCTGAAACGTGAAATCTGACATACTTGTGTCTCAGTCACTACTCTATATAATTTTTTTCTCTTTCATAATTCGTATCATTATGAAAACTTTATTTGTGTTTGTTTTATCAGTCTTTTTTGGCCCATATATAAAATGCACAGCTGATGCTCTCTCAACTTGATTTAGCGTACAAAATTAAACCAACTTAAAAAGTTAAATTGAAATAGAGGCCAGAAGTAGTTTGCCAATGGGTAGCAAAAATTTCGGAAGATAAGTACTTCATTTTTTTTTTCCCTATACCCTTTAAAGAAGTGAACTCAAGTTGCTGGTTAATGACAGTATCAGAACACAGAAGAAAGTTGTTATAAAAGAGTGAAGACATGATAGGGCTCTTTAAGTAGTGAAGTTTACAGTTTCCTGCTAAAATTATTTCTAGGCCCTGCCTGTAAGAACAGTGAGATGGAAAAAAAGAAAAGCCAGGAACAAGACCATGAGAATACACAAGTATCTTTCCTTACTTCTTTGAGCTTCTTTTTATCTGTGGAATGTAACCTAATACATGTTTTATTTTTAAGGTTAAAGGGTGGTATATGTTGTCACAGTTTCACATGGTCTAATATAGGAGAATACTGAGACAGGAGAGAACATAGGAAAAATAGGAATGATTCACTCACCTACTTTTAGAATTCTTTTCTTATATACATACATATTTATGAGTAAGATTTTTTTCCTAAAAATCGAAAATCAGTGACAATTTTGTTCCTTATTTCCTTTAGGGTGTAACATTTAGGGTTGAAAATAATGATCTGGTCATCGCCCGAATCCTTCATGGAGGCATGATAGATCGACAAGGTCTGCTTCATGTGGGAGATATCATTAAAGAAGTCAATGGTCATGAAGTTGGAAATAATCCAAAGGAATTACAAGAATTACTGAAAAATATCAGTGGCAGTGTCACCCTAAAAATCTTACCAAGCTATAGAGATACCATTACTCCGCAACAGGTTAGTATTAACATTTTGGTAATATTAAGAGTATTTTATTTATTTAATCACATTGTTGGATAAAACTACCAGTTTCTACTCTTTTGCTAAAGTAAAAAAAAAAAAAAAAAAAGACTTTGATTTAATTGTTTTGAATTGCCTTATTTTGGGGGCGGGGGGATTTTGAATTTTTATACAATTGACATTATCTTACTATTACAAAGGAATTAGTAATGAAATCTCTTTGTGATTGCCATGAACCCTGCTATTTTAATAAGCTAGGTATCAGAAAAACCATAAACTTTTAGTCATTAATCTAGCATTCATTTTGATACCTAATATGTTCCAGGCTGGGCGGGGAGGGAGGATTACATTTGTTATTTTTAATAGCTATTGCCAAATTATCTTCCCAAGGGATTGAACCAATTTTTTCATCAACCTGTTAGGAAAATGACTATTGGCCCATAGTCCTAGCTAGAATATTAGATATTTGTATTTCTGCTAATTTGACAGGAAGAAAGTGTTATCATAATACGGTTTGAATTTGTATTTCTCTCCGAGTGAAGTTGAATATCTCCTCCTGTGTTTAAAAGCCATTTAGATTCCTTTTTTTCTCTTCCATCCACTTTAAATTGTTGGTCATTCATTTCTTTCATTTTTTAGTGATAAGAATATGAGATTGAAATATTTTAGTAGGTTGTGCTTATTAACTTCTTAACAAATGAAGTTAACATCCATAGTCTATTACTGAGACACTTTAAAATTCACTTGAAATATAATTATACTAAATCTAGTCAAATCTCTAACGATTTCAAGGTCATTACAGAAAGGTTGGGTTCATTCATTTTTTCAAACAAATTTTCAAAATTTAAAGTAAAACCATTTTAATCTGAGTTTTTGAGCATGAGAGAAGTGTTCCAAAATTAATTTGACAAATGAAAAAAATAAAAATTGTCCCTTTTAGAAATCTTTTACATTTGAAAGATGGTTTTTGTTCCACAAATAATGACATTTCCAGAACAATTTGATGGGAGTAGGAGAATGAATATTTGAAATTTGGACTAACTCAGAAAGTCTGAGCTTTATGGTTATGAAACATATTCAGTCCCACAGAGAAGAATGATAAACATATTCATGGTTGAATGACAGGATGCTCTAATTATTCATTCAGTGCAGCTTTTTTTGAGAAGTAAGGAGTATCTGAGTATTTTTACAACTTTGCATACCCATTCTTTGCCTCTGCCTCATCTCAAACTCCTCTAACTGTTTACTTCTATCATTTATAATTCTTAGGTATTCTAGCCTGTAAACTATTGTTTAGGGAAGTAGTTGATTTACCATGAGCGAAGTAATAAGTGGGCCAGTAATTTGTTTGTATTTTGTTAATTTATTTTCAATTTAAAGCCTGGCTTTATTTATGCAATGAAAAATATATTTTTAGAGTTGCATCAATATGGAGAGGCATTCAGCACACCTCCGTCAGGTATGATGTCATTGCAGGACATTCTCTAGTTCTTTGTTTTACTGTCTTACCAGCTAACTAAATTTACTTCGATTAAATGATTTTGGGTTTTTTCCATTGCCAAAACATTGAGCTGCATGCCATTGTCAAGTTAGCCAGTTGTCATATTTCAGGCAGTCTTAATATGGCTTGTATGCTTGCTTTTTTAGATATTTCTAAAGTTATATATAGAAAAAAATTATTGGCTTACTGATTTTTTTTAAGCATTAATATTTAGACTTTCCAAAATTGTTGTAAATGTTCTGAATGCTTTCTGTCAAAATCCTCTAATTGTAAATAACTAAAACTTTGTTACATATTTTAAAATTATTTTAAAATTATTTTAATATGCATCCATCACATTAATATTTTACTAAACTAATAATATAATGTATTTACTTGTGTTATTTGACTATCTTGTGTGGCTATATTTATAGAAGTATGATAAACAAATAGAAAATATTATTTTCACTAATGTGCTTTCCTGCTTGTTAAATGGTAAGTAAGTTCTTTAGAAGATAAAATTTGAATTTTTATAAATATGCATGAAAAGAGTTTTTAAAGAAAATAATTGGTCTAAACTTGCCATCAAATACTGAAAATGTGTAACTTAATTAGAATTCAAATGAAAGTGAATAAGCAAAGTATTCTAGATATTGGAGATCGTAACTAACCGGTAACTGACATACTTTTATTGATAAAACAGATTTAAAAGAAATTTGTATAGCTAAATAAATTTAAATTGGAAAATAGTTTCAAGGATTTTTTCAGTATTTGTTTTACAATGAATTTAATGCCAATCATTTAAATCAGGGCAAGATGATTCCAGAAAAGTATTTTCCACATTGGTTTTGGGTTTTGGCCAGTATAAGTCTATGCGATTTAAAAAAAAAAAAAAAACTACTACTAACAGGGATGAAAGTTGGGCTTTTAATTTTTTGTTTTTTTAAGATTACTAAATAAATTTCAGGTCTGATTTTGAACAGGAACTTTATTATTTAATTTTGGTTACAGAGCCCTTTCAAAAAGTCAGTCCTAATGTATCTGAAATATATCCCTTTAATCAACTGCATATGTTGTCTTAGGATGTTAATTAGAAAGTAGCACTTACTTGCATAAAAATGATGCACTGTTGGTTGGAAAATCATGTGAAAAAATTGGGGGAAAGTGTAAGGATGGTGGGATAAAATCATTATCAAACTTGGATTTAAGATTAGAAGTTAAAATAGAAGTGATATTTTAATGTGCTACTAATGTTTATTTCATATCTTCTTTTCTGATACCCAGTTATTAATGTTCTAATAATTTTTATTTGAGAGCAAGTTCTTTAGTTGAAGTACTAAATACATTGCTAATTACAATAAAATCACAGTGGTTTGAAAACAGTTTTAAAAATCCAGTGACAAGTGATACGTCATAGTATTTTTCATTGTGCTGTGTGTTTTAGGTATTTGTAAAATGTCATTTTGATTATAATCCATACAATGATAACCTGATACCCTGCAAAGAAGCAGGATTGAAGTTTTCAAAAGGAGAAATTCTTCAGATTGTAAACAGAGAAGATCCAAACTGGTGGCAGGTTAGTGTGCCTCTCAAAATTTCTTCAACTGCTTTTTCATTTTCAATCTTAGATCTGGCCAATATTCAGGAAGAAGGTATTAGCATTTGGTCCAGTGATTTTTCCTGAATGAACAGCTCCTGCTTTGTGACTGTTAATTTTGAGGATAGAAGACCAAATTGAGAGGGAATTTATAAGTAGCTGTTAATGAATGCAGAATTAACTAGCCTGTGGTACCATCCCATTGGTTTAGGGATTAGACCAAGTGGTTCTTCCACATGAGTGATTGCAGTTAAGACATAGAATTGGGCAAGATCAACTCAATTGGGGTCATTCCTTTTTTGATTTAACTAGGAGTCGTTCATTGTGGTTATAGGAGTCTTTCTCTTGTCTCTTCTTTCTCTGTATACATTCATGGCAAATAAAGCATAATTTCTTAAGCTCTTAAATCTATTTGCCTGCCCTTTCTCAGTTATTGAGAAATGAAGGTTTGCTTTATCATCAGTGTTCTTGGTTGTGGATTGAAATCTGTGTATATGGAAAGGGATGTGTGTTATCAACATATTTCCCTTTCTGTTTTCCAGACGATCTTTGCGATGATGTTCTTTTTCCTTTTCCCTAATACAGCTTTCAGAAATCTCTAGCAACAGTAATAAGTCTGTGTTTGTCATTGTTTACATCAGCTAACAACCACAGTATTCAGAACTGGGGAAAAATGACAAATTGGAAAGTCTAAAATACCTTAAACTGTCAGAGCCAATGAGAGTCTCCTTAAAGAAGCGGTGAGAGAAAATGATCCAGGACCTAGCACTAAACTCGATAAGTTAAACAGAGCCAGTAACCCACGTTAGCTCTAATAAGTTATATTGACTTCTAAGGGGAAATAAATTACAAGAATGGTAAAGTCTTACTAAAGTGCCCTTAAATTTAAATCAAGACATTATTATGTACAAGTGCACTGTGTAATGAGAGAACTAAGCAATGAGTAAATTAAATAGAATTCATAATTTCAGAAGGTTTCCACTGAATTTCTTAGAATGCTCATCTTTTAAAAATCTGCATTCTGTGGCTGTTTTTCTTTATAGAACTTTTCCAACCTTTTCTTTTTCCCCTTTCTATGAATGCCACCTCTAGTTTTCTCTTCTAATCCTATTATCATCATCTCAATTTCTTCCTGCAATTTGTGATCTATTACTTTAATTTTGTTTTTCAGGATTTTAACTGCTAAAGATATACCAGATGTTTTAATGCTGGCTATAAGGATAAATTCACTAACTTTGTGAGATAAGCCACCAGCAGCCACTTCTCCAGCCACTATTCTAATATTGTATTTCTTTAGTTTTTATTTGAAAAGTTAGTTTCTTGACAGTAGGTGAAGTTTTACCTATTTTAAGCTTACTACCCCTCAGGATATTCAGATTCCTGGTAGCATGAATTATAAATTAAAGTCTCCACTCTGTTTTCTCAGTGTTGTCTTTCTCTGTATTTGGTCTCAGGAAATACCAATGTATTAGGATTAAGGTTGAGATAGTAATAAATACTTTACTAAAGGATGCTAGATGAGATGTCCTGGGAACATACAGAATAACATTCTATTCTGTTCCATTCTTTGACTGACTTAGTATTATAAATAAAAAGTTTCAGTAATTTAAAGAGCCTGTCTTCTTTAATATTTTGGTTCTCAAATTTTCCTACCAGATGGTGGATTGATTAGGTGCCAGCTGATTCCTTAGTGCTGAAGTGTTTAAATATCTTAACCTGACAATGCCATGGATTTGAATCTCAAAGTCAGTTTCTAAGAGCAAATGTGGTATTTTTTTACTGACTACTGCTTTTACTGTCTGCTTGTCCTACTTTTTAGTCTATGGTCTCAAATCTTGGTCACTGAGATATACAATTCGTTAATTTGATTCTAGGCTAGCCATGTAAAAGAGGGAGGAAGCGCTGGTCTCATTCCAAGCCAGTTCCTGGAAGAGAAGAGAAAGGCATTTGTTAGAAGAGACTGGGACAATTCAGGTGATGAGCTCCACACAATAAGTAGCAAGTAGTCCTTTGTGGCCACCTTTCTTTACCTCTTTCATCTGAATTAGCAAATTCATTTATTTATAATTAAAATATATCTAGCATTAACCCCTCCCATCCTCTTTCTGCTAGCTCCCTCAGAACTGAACATGTTGAGCCCTTCCTGTCATCTGCTGGTGTGGTACCGAATACAGTGGCCACACTACCCGCTTCTGCTTCGTAGGGTGCAACACTGGGAAGATAATTCTCCCGCCCCCATAGAGCAGCACAGGGCAGTTTTATCACACTCTCACTTACTGTTGAAGTTATGCTTGTCTTGTCATTCTTCAGGACCTTTCTGTGGAACCATAAGTAGCAAAAAAAAGAAAAAGATGATGTATCTCACAACCAGAAATGCAGGTATGTTTGAAATACTTTTGAGAAGTCTAAGTGAAATAGATTTATATTGTTAATCAGTGTGTCATTGACACTAAATAATAGAATTTTAAATGAATCTTAATTCAGTTTGGTACCCTATTGCAAGAGGTTGGCATGTGCATGCATGATAAAATATAATATGAACTCCTTATTTAAATCCTGATATTATGTATACTTATACTATCACCAATGTGCTTTATTTTTTGAGTATAGTTTACAGTAAAATGAATTGGTTAAGATGTATGCTTATATTAATAAAGGAGCAATGTTACAATTGAAACAATTTGTTCAGAGAACTTTGATAGTAACTTTTGTCATTTCTAAAGCATAAAATACCTTTATGAAGATATTATAAGAGTTATGATTAAGGGCAACTGTATCTGCCATAACATTGTCCATGATACATTTGGCAAAATAGTACTGGACCAAATAAATCAGAATCTATCTAGTAGGATTCTTTCTTAAAATCTTTTAGCCTTAAGGAAGGATGGATATGACAACTATTATAGTTATTCCTTTCAGTTATAGAGGTGAATAGTGGAGAAATGCAGCTCTCTGAATCAGAGCCTCTGGGGGTTCACCCAAAGGAATTGATGGTTTTAAAGTATTTTCTTGACTTCAGAGCTGCCTCTCTGTTGCTAATAACTAAATAGCATACCATAAAGGAAGTAATATGATAATAATATATTGCTAATGATGAGGAAATAGGCTCTCCCTTAATGTTAGTTTAATATTCTGTGGAGGAATTGTGCAAAGAAAGAGTTACTGTCAAAATAATAGCCTTAGGAAGAAATCTTATTACTATAGATGGAGAGTTTTAGCCAGAATAATAAGCAATGTAGTAATTCATACTCACTTTGGCCTTATTATTTGTGAAATAAATGTCCTTAAAACTTTATTGCAAAATAGAAAATTTGTAACTTTCCCATTCACTAAGATTAAAATTTTGGAATGTATTTCTACTGAAGATAATTTGGATCATATATCTTATTTTATACATAAATTCAGAATCTTAATACTTAAATGTCAATGTATTGTTTATATGCGTTTTATTAATCAAAGTGATATTTGCAGTCACCAGAAAGTATTTATTCATTTATAATCACTGGAAGGGCATACTCATTCCATGGAACTTATTTCAGCACCCATGCTAGGTATACTGCTGTCCTCTGTGTTTGATGCATGCTATTTAGCAATATAAATTATATAAACTCTTTGTCATTTGATTATTTATACTAAAGGAATTCTACTGATGAATTGATAAAAAGGTTTTAATGGATAGAATATCTGATAAAGATAAAGCACAGGCATTTTTCTAGCTTGACTAGACACATTTTTAAGGGCCAATGAATGGAAGCAGATGTTTAAATCAAAATATAAAATAATTTATTGTACTTTACCAAATGTATAAAAAAAAGTCTGTACTGAGTAAAATTCAAATGATAGTTAACTATCAGTACAACTAGTCATTGCTGAACAGAATAGCAGAGGTTTTTCATCCATACTAAAGGTAACCAAATATGAAGTTTTCCATTTTTTTTTTACATTTAGAATTTGATCGTCATGAAATACAGATATATGAAGAGGTAGCCAAAATGCCTCCCTTCCAGAGAAAGACCTTAGTATTAATAGGGGCTCAAGGTGTGGGACGACGGAGCTTGAAAAACAGGTTCATAGTGTTGAATCCCATGAGATTTGGAACCACAGTGCCATGTAAGTTTTTTGGTGTGTTTTCTTTGCTATTTAATTGGCAGGAAAGTATAGTGGGGACAGATTATTATTAGTTTTATTACCCAAAATTACATCATTGAGAACAAACAAATAGAAGATACTTGAAAAATTGAGTGGCTACGGCTGTCATGAAATAGCTCTATTGCCCTTTTGGCTTGCTACCTGGTGGCAATTGCATCTCCAAAATTTTCAGTCCAGAAATGTTAGTTAAATGCAAGTATTAAGTATTGTGGCAAAATCAGCATTAACTTTGTATTTTCTTTTGTATCTGATGTCTATCTGAAAAGTTGTATTTTTTACCCATTTTAGTGTAAAGAAAAGGGAGAAACCTGCTGGATCTTCAGACACTTCCCAGTGTGACAATCCCTTTGTGAATTTATGTGATTCAGCTTGTAGTTCTCAGTCCTGCGAGGTCATAAACCTGATTTTTTGATAGACACCAAGAGCAAGTCATCTTCCAGAGCAGGGAGCATTAATTAAGGTCACAAAGATTGATATAGAAAATAAAATGATACTGATGGGAAGTATAACCATTAAATGAACCAAACATTCATTTTATGATCTTTGCATGCTTTCCCTATTTGCATATTTACATGGAGAATTCAGTAATGCTTTCAGAAGTATGCTTGATGAGAATTAGCTCAAGAAGTTAGATGATATCACCAACTTAGTGTACGAACTAATACACATTTGTCTTTATTTTGAAGATGCATGAACCTTAACTTGTGGGAACTTACATGTTCTGTCCCCTAAACAGTGCAGGAGACAAGCCAGTGCTGCCTTTATAGCTCTCCTTGCTGTGCTGCTATTGCTGACCAAGCCCCTTTTTTTTATTAACACAGTATTTCTTTAGGTATCTTAATATCTTTAAGCCCTTGTGAGTAAAATTTTAGCCTTATGTCACTCCATCTCTTTTAGGCGAATTTTAGAGTTTCTCTGCCTTCACCCAGTATGTTCTGAGGTTTAATTCTCAGTGAATAATCTTATTGCTAGAACTATTAAGGGCTGGTTGTGGGAGTAACCTTATCATTATCCTCATGTGCTGTTTATAATCCCTTCAGGACAAGGCTTTGGATTCCATTGTGGGCATTAGAAATCACTAAATTCAGACAAATCCTCGTTAACTAGTTATAAAAAGCCTCACTATGATCAAAGTATTTTGAGTATTTTAAAGTATTTTTTCATTTTTGTCAAATTAATACATGTATAATATTTTAATGTTAAAGACATATAATGGAAAAAATAAGCCCCTGTCTTCCTCTGCCCCACCTCTGGCCTACTTACCAGAAACAGTTGCTTTTCATCCTTTTTACTATTTTTTTTTTTTGTAGTCTTCCATGTTTCTTGATAATATCTTCATTCTGCTATTTCTTGCCTTATCTAGTGTGGGCCTCATTTATTGACTTCCTGACTACCCTCCCAGTATAAAGATAACTCTAGTTTCATCCTTAATTCACATCTACTTTTTTCAATAGCCTCTCCCTCTCTTCCTACCCAGGAATCACTAGACATCTTTTTTCCTCCTTGATTTTATGTGTGTATGTGTATAGCTTTGTTTGAAACCAAAGACTCACTTACCCATTAAAGCATGTTTTTTTGCTGGAGACTTCTGTCTCAGAACCTCAATGTTCCTGCTTCAGTGAGGACTACACTCTCTCCATTCAGATGCCCCACTGTTAACACAGCGATGTTTCCTCCTGGTGCTGTCCTGGGTTGAAGCTCTTGTTCCTGGATCTCATTATTCTTCTTTCTTGCTTTATTACCTTGTTCTGCTGGGCAATCCACTTGTAACATCACAAGAAATTGTGAATGGAATGTAATTTCTGCATCTTTGTGTTTGAAGATGTATGTTTTCTGCCCTCTATTTGATTGATTGATTAGCTGAGAAGAGAAATTTTAAAATGTATTATAAAATTCAAAAGATGTTACTCTTTAATCCAGTTCTGTTAAGAAGTCCAATGTCATTCTCATCCTTGTTATTTCCCTACTTACCACACTGATTTTTTTCTTCACATGACTCAAACTTATCATTCACGCCTTTTTCTTCTCGTTGGTCCCTGAGCCTGGAGCATTCTACCTCCCAGATCTTCACAACCCTGAATTTTTCTTTTTGTTTAGGTCTCATTTTCTCAGAGGCCTTCTTATTTGTTTTATGACTACTCACCTATCTTTATGCTCAAGAATATGTCCTATGGTAAGAGAGAACTTGTCTGTCCTTCTAGTTCTATGGACGTAGCATCTAGGACAAGGTCTGACACATAGTATATATACCCAATAAATATTTAATGAATGAGTGGACATTATTATATCATGAGCTTTTTCTAACAAATCATTACTTTTTTTGGTAAATATTAATTCTACAGCTCAATAACAAAGAAAAAACCTGATTCAAAATGGGCAAAGAACTTGGATAGACATTTCTGCAAAGAAGATACACAAATGGCCAGTAAGCACATGAAAAGATGCTTAACATCACTAATCATTAGGGAAGTGCAAATCAAAATCTCAGTGATATACCAATACATATCCATTAGGATAGTGTTATATATAGATAATAAAAACAAAATAACAAGTGTTGACAAAGATGTGGAGATATTAGAACCCTTCTGCATTATTGGTGGGAATATAAAATGGTCCACCCATTATAGAAAACAGTATGATAGTTCCTCAAAAAATTAAAACATAGACTTACCATCTGATCCAGCAATTCAACTTCTAGGTTTATACTCAAGAGAATTGAAAGTAGGGACTCGGGTATCTATACATGAATTGCTCATAGCAGCATTATTTGCGGTAGCCAAAAAGTGGAAACAGCTCATATGTCCATCAGTGGATGGCTATTTAAACTAAATATATTATGTGCATGCAATAGAATGTAGATGAGTATATAAACTAAATGTGGTATGTACCTGCAATAGAATATTACTCAGCCTTTAAAAAGAATAAATTCTGATCCATGTTATAACATGGATGAACCTTGAAAACATTGGGCTGAGTGAAATAAACCAGACACAAAAGGACAAATATTATATGATTCTATTTATATGAGATACCTGGAACAGTTCATAGAGACAGAAAGTGGAGTAGTGGTTACCAGGACCACTACTGTTCTTATTTATTTGTTCTTGGAATGAAAATGGGCTTAAATATGTGTCAATATAAATTCTTTTTTGAATATTTACTAGAGAGTGGAACTGTAGTTAAAATTTACTTGTAAACTAAAAACACTTTGCCAAGAATTAAGATTCCTTGGACATGTTGAGATGGTGATGGATCATTAGTATGCCTATACGTATGTATGAGGTATGACAATTAAGTTTACAAACTCATCCTAGAAAAAGTGTTACATACCTCAGTACTGAATATAACTATGGTCATCTTCGAAGCACTCCCCTTGGGAAGCTGTGCCCCAACACCAGTCCCTAGTCCATTCTTCAAAGCAGTTTTGGAACTTAATTGTCAGACCTAATATTTCAAATAGCATAATAGCATATATAGTTTTACTGTAAAACTTCACCCAAAAATAGTACTCTTCTAAAATTATGTTCACAAATACTGAGCCAAGTTCTAGTATGTATTTATCTGGGAAGTATTGAAGTGCCTTAGAAGTTTTATCGTACCTTTGGTGAAAAATTCTAGAAACCTTAGTGCACATATTTTACTATGAAAAGCCGTCACAGCGTCTTGAAGATCTTTACGTTACTTTATAAATACTCTGCACAATGGTCTGGGATGATCACTTTCAAGGTTGAGCCAGAAAATAACAGGAGAGGAAAAGGGAGTCCTTTTGTACATAATGATCTCGTCTATGAGACCCTTATTATTGAGCTTAAGTCTGAAGTTCATTTTGTTCTTATAAAAGTTTTCTTTATGTTGTACTTATTACAAATAATCAAAATACCATCTACGTTTAATCTGATTACTTTCTCATTTCAATTGTGTGTTTAATGATTTCATCAGATATTCTGCATGCATAAGTACTTGATTAAAAGGTGAATACCTTTCTATAATTGATCCAGCCAATCTCAGATTAAGGCTAAACTTGCAAATAGCACACGCATGTGCACACACACACACAAACAAAACTTCCCTTTTTCCAAGCTAGTATTAACCAGTTGGCAGAGAGCACCTAACTCTGCACTTTGTAACAGTTTGAAAGGTAATATATTCCATTCCCCTGCCATGCCCCAAGTTGCAAAGGAGTTGTGAGTCTCTGCCAGTATTTAGAGCTCTAAAATATGAGACAAAAGGATCTTCTAAATGTTGACTCAGTCTATTCATTCTCATTCTCTCACAAAGAATACACTCGTCAGGTCAGAGAAAGTTAATAGACTGTAATAACTTTGAAGTAGCTAGCTCCACCACTAAAGTGAAAAATAGAACTATTAACATTTGGGAATATCACTAAGCTAAAATAAAGGCTTGGAGTTGAGATGAGATAAAGGATAGATAACTTGTGGGTGAAACTATACATCAGAAAATTGATAATACCAACTAAGAATAGGAGAACTTTCCTCACTTCTGGGCCCTCATTTGGGAAATATTAAAAAGTGTAAAGAAAGGATATAATTGCTATTTCATAAGAGGAGTGGTGGTTAGCTGTAAAGGATATTTATTCACTTGCAACTTAACCTCACATTTAATAGGATTCACCATAATTAAGAATTTAAATGTAGGGCTTTGCTTCTGTGTAATATTTTGAGTTTCAAACTGACCTTATAAAGTACAATTTTTGGATACAAATTGTATATTGGGGACTACCTCTTAAAACATTCCTACAGATCAGGGATCAGCAAACTATTTTATTCAAGAGCCACATAAAAAATAGTTTAGACTTTGCAGGCATCTAATCTCTGTTGCAACTACTCTACCAGTATAGAACGAATGAAACCATAGACGATAAAAGGCATAAGCATAGATGTGGGTCCAATAAAACTTATTTACAAAAATAAAAAGCAAGCTAGATTTGGCCATAGGCCATGTTTTGCTAACCCCTTCACTACATTGAAAAATCTTAAAGCTACCCTGTATGTTTTAGTCTATTTTCTAATGCCTTGCATTCTCTTTGTACGAATTCTCAACATTATTTTATTTAGTTACTTCACGGAAACCAAGGGAAGATGAAAAAGATGGCCAGGCATATAAATTTGTGTCACGCTCTGAGATGGAAGCAGATATTAAAGCTGGAAAATATCTGGAACATGGAGAATATGAAGGAAATCTCTATGGAACCAAAATCGATTCTATTCTTGAAGTAGTCCAGACTGGACGAACTTGCATTTTAGATGTCAATCCACAAGTAAGCTGCATGGATACTAAAGCTGTTTTGTAAATTTTATTTCCTGTGGAGTTTTTGTTTTGCTTTGAGATTGTGAAGGTGGCTCTTTCTCTATTACCTGCTAGTGATAGAGTATCTTATTGTGCATCCACTAGTTAAATAAATCTGTACTCAGTTAGCCAACAGAGGCTCAGATAGCAGTGGAAACTTGGTAGAAGTTTAATATTTATTTACTTAATATATAAAGGTATGTGTTAGGAAGTGTTAAATTTAAAATTTAAACCATGCTGCGAAATTAAGAATGAAAATTTGAAGTCATACCCCTTCCCATCCAGTACACACAGACACACACACATATAAAACAAAACAAAACAAAACATTTCATTTCATTCGCATTCTGTGTGTCTCTCACTGACCCGTTCCCACCTCTATACACTCAACCCAACCTCGCATTCCTATTTAAGAGATAAATCTTACTGATAGCTTGGGTGTATCTTTCTATCTTTTTAGTATACCTTAAATTAAAATATATATATATCACATGTGCACACATATACATATATAATAGAACGGGTTTTTCTATTTTTATTGCTTTTTTGCACAAATGAAAATGTCTGTGCCTATTCTGTAGCTTTTTTTAATTAAGCAGTATTTCGTGAAGACCTTTTTATGTCATTTACCATAGAGCTTTTCTTATTCTTTGTAATTGCTACTTGGTATTTCATAGTATGGATGTATATTAATTTATATAACCACTCCAATTCATAGACACTAGCTTTTTCAATATTAATAGAATTCTACAATCCTGTTTCTAACCTAGAAAGCGTTTACATCATTCTCGATGATTTTTGGATCATTAAGTTGAATCTCTTGTTCAGGAGGATGAAAGTGTAGTGAGACTGAGGTCAGAACACAGTTAACGGATCACTATTTTAGGGAAGTACTGTGTGAAATTAAAAGAACAGAAGTCAGGCATGTCAGTGTTAAATGACATCCTTAATCCTTAGGAAGAAAGCAAGGTAGACTTTGATTATTAAGTATAAATTAAAGGGTGACATAATACAAATTCTGATTGTACATAAATTGCTGTGTAATTGTTCTTTTGCATAGGCCCTGAAGATACTGAGGACCTCTGAGTTCATGCCCTACGTTGTGTTTATTGCTGCTCCGGAACTAGAGACGTTACGTGCCATGCACAAGGCTGTGGTAGATGCTGGCATCACTACCAAGCTTTTGACGGTGAGCAGTTTTCAGTTTTTAGACTAACACTCTTACTTCCTTCTAAACTTCTTCCTTGTCCTTTGCTTTTGAGCATATTTAATTCCATATAATAATATTTATGAAATAAACATACTGCATAAGGTATTATAGAATAAAAATTCATTTACTAAATGGAGTTAGGATTTGGAATAATTGTTTTTACTTAAAAATCATTGTTCACTTTATTTTAAAACAAACGTTTACTCCCCCTATGTAAATGAAATGGACCAGTATTAAAAATGCATATTAATCCAATCCCCTCATTTTACTAAATGAGGAAAATGGCCCCCAAGACCTTTTAGTTTCTGTTACATGTTTTGTCGTACTCTCCCACTCTTTTTCTATGTAATGGAAATTTAAAATATATAAAAAAGAGAAAAACATGAATTTCTTTGTACATATCACCTAGCTTCAATAACGTGGCCATTTTTGTTTTAATTCTATCTGTTCTCACTTCCTCCCTTACTATGAATTATTTTGAAGCAAATCTTTGATACCATATCAACCGTGGATACTTTAGTATTTATCTCTAAAAGATAAAGACTTTTAAACATAACCATAACACCATCAACATGAAAAAATTAATATGCTTTATTAATTTTTTAATATCATCAGTATACAGTCTTTATTTGAATTTCCCCAAGATTTTTTTTTTTAACAGCTGCTCTGTTCATATCAGGATCCAAGTAAAATCAACCCATAATACTTAAATGGTGTCTTCTTTTTTCCCCCCACCTTAATTGAGGTATAATTGACATACAGTAAATTGTACATTTTGATAAATTTGGGTGTATGCATACACCTAGGAAGCCATCACAGTCAGAAAACAGACATGTCAATCACTCCCAAACGCTTCCTTGTGCCCCTTCACACTCTCTCCCTCAGCTGATTCTGTCTCTTCCCACACTGTAGCTGTTTTATGCCTTGAAATCAAGCAGCGCTAGTTCTCTGTTCTTTGTCAGGTTGCTCCATGTGTCTACTTTTGAATATCTGCAGTTATAATAAGTATCTTCATGTTGACACCTACTCTAATTCTAACTCTTGTGCCAGCTCTGGGTCAGTTTCAGTTGAATGACTTGGCTCCTCGTTGTCGGTTGCACTTTCTGCTTCTTTGCCATCCTTGTCATTTTTTTATTGGATGCCAGACATTGTGAGCTTTGTTCTGGGATGTACTTGTTTAGAACCAGTTTGTTCCTTCCAGGTCTTGCTTTTAAAATGTATTTGGTAAGACCGGAGCATTTCTCATTCTAGGGGCATTCATTTTTCCAGTAGTGAGGTGAGAACCTTGGAGCACTCTCCCAGTTGGCCACGCTTCATGAGAGTTAGTGTTCTGCATTGTGGGAATAGGTCCTATTCCTGGCTAAGGATGGAACCTCTCATCCTTGATGGTGGCTCTTCAGTGAGTGACCTCTGGTAGTTAGTTGTACGTGTGTCCTGATTGGGACTTACAAGTCTTCTAAGCTCTCTCTCTGTGCTCTCCTATTCCATTCCGGTATTAAAGAGTTCCATAGGCTTCTCCTGGGCTAACCTAGTTGTACTGGGACCTGGAAATTTGTCCAAGCCAGTAACTGGGATAATCACGGGGCTCACTTCATTTGTTTCCTGTCTCTCTGGGATGTCTGTCTCATTGCCTGATGTGCAATGTCTTACACTGTTGTTCCATACATTTTGTCTGTTTTAGCTGTAAAGCCGGAGGGAGGGTTGGTCCAATTCCCGCGGTGGCTTCTTAGCTGGAAGCAGATGTCTCTTTAGTGTCTTTTACTCTGAAGTTCTCACTGCCTTCTTCCTCCCTTTTAACCTCCTAATTTAGTTGTTAAAAAAATTGGGTCATTTATCCTATAGAGTGTTCCATAGTCTGGATTTTACCAATTCTGTCCCTATTGTGTCATTTTTCTATTCAAGAATATTTGATAAGTGGTACCTCTTACTTGGTTACATTATGAGGCATATAAAGAAAGTTCTCTCTTATTTTGTGGTAAGATTAATCAGTGGGTTCAGGTGCTGTCACCCTGATCTGTAAAGTTCCCCAGTAGCTTTTCACCTGATGATTTTAGCAAGTTATGTTGATCTTCGCCTGTGTTAGTAATTTTTTTAGGGACTGTAAAGTGGTAGTATTCTAAGCCTGATTCTTTCTGCATTTATAAATTTGAATTCTTCTAAAAATAACTTTCCCTCATCAACTACTTGATTACTCTGAAGTAATTACCCTTTGGAAAGTCAAGATATATGCTTACTATTTTCCCTTCGTGTGTCAGTTTTCAGAATAATCGGTTTGTTTCTTAAGAGCCTCCAGAGGTGACAGGTGACCAAGTAAAAGTTCTTTTCTTTGTTTATTTAGTTTTATCATGCGTATATGGATTTAAACAAATCTGATGTTGTACTCTATTGCAGTTATTTATTGATGCTCAAATTATCCCTTCTTTGGCCAATAGGAGCTTATTCAGGTTGGCCCTTGAGACCTTATTTCATAAGCCTAGGAGTCTCAGATATAATAGCCTCCTTGCTATCTGTTATGACAGACATTCCAGGCTTATGCTTCACATTTCTCATTCTAGGCTAGGTATCAGCTATTTCTCCAAGGAGCTCTGGTTCATTTTAGGATAAGTGGTATTTGAAGACCCTAACACTAGGCATGCACATTGTCACAAGATTGACTACTGTTTCTAGCTACATTAGGTAGACAGAGCTAGGGTATGTGCTTTTCTGTTTGTGTTTCTGAGGGAAACTATATCTTGAATTCAACTGATACATCCCAATCAACTGATGGATCACAGGGTTTTTATTTAACCTCTTTTACGTGTTTAGCTTCATTCTACTAGGCTAAGTATCATAGATCTCAGCAACACTGGGAAAGTTAGAATAGCACATAATTCCTCATTTGCTTTGTCCTACAGTACCCATACAACAATCTGAAAATAAGTATACCCATGGTTACCAGGTATGAGTAGTGTGAACTGGGCTTTTTCCCTCCCTTTTTTTGTTTATTTGTTTTTTATATGATGGTTTACACCACTAAGTATGTACAGTCGAATTGCTATTTTAAAACCACTTGGAATACATTCTCTCTGTGTCCTTAGGAGTTATTACTCCTTTTGATGTTTAAATTGTCCTATCTTTAGCTAGTAGAAGCCTATTCAGCTCATCTTCTGAGTCTTTTTAACACAATTCCAGTATAATCTGATTCTTTGCTTCCTGGTACAAAAAGCTATTCCAGGTAACTTTCCACATTTCTTGGTCCAGCCCCAGAATCAGCCATTTAAAAGCCCTGGTTCCTTTTAGTGGGAAACAGTATTTGGAGATAACATAGGTGCTAAAGGAATACATTCTAACTTAGTTGATTGTTGTTTCTAGGCCTTTTCTGTGGCCAGAGGTAGGCAATACATTTTCCTTTTTTAGAAAACATATTAGCTTAATTTGGTAGTTCATATTCAAACTTCACATTATTTTTACATATAAAGATATGTGTGTTTTTTCTCTTATGCTGAAAATGTTGGTTCCTAATGACATTTACCTAATTTCTTACTTTACATGTACAGGGTGCAGCAGAAGTAAGTAAGCCCAGACGAGTTAGGACTTCATTACAAAATCATAGCCATACATGCTTACGACTTTGTAATAAAAGATTTGGTATAGATCACCAGCTCATTAAAAAAGGGCATTATTTGTGCTGGACCCGGTATATAAACTAAGTATACATTATAGATATAATTTCTGCATAACAGTATGAATATTAATATGATTATTGAAAAGTTTTAACTTTTGGACTTTTTAAAAATTGTTCTTAGGATATATCCCACTGGGTGTTTTTTTATTTTAAAGTCACTAAAATAATACCTTCGTGGTTAAGCCATCAACTTGAAACACAGGTTTGTTTCATTTTGCTATTGATTTTTAGGTGTTGCTCTTTTCTCATTTGAATTTAATTTTTTTATACAATTGTATGTATTTTCATAATTTATTTTGGAAGACTTAAAAAAACAAAAATATCTAGCTTTTTTTTGGTCCCATTTTTTTCCCCAACCACATGAGTAGCCATAGAGATTATTTAATCTTTTTTCCATCTGTATGATGTATTCCATTATTGTTATAGGATTGTTATTGTCAAAAACTGATTTGGTTTTTAACAAGCCAGATTTCTGATGACTGTAATAGGTCAGAATAGTTTTCAGATTGAATTGTGGCCTGTTTATACATCTATAATAAATGTTTCAAACTTATTTAGCAATCTCTGTGAAAACATTCACTAAAATGAGTTAGTGGCCCTCAGGCCTAGTTGAGAACACATTTTTCTGTCTACACCTTCCTTTATATTGACTTATATACCATTGTTATGCTGATGGTTCCTAATTTATACATAGATAACCCAGACTTCAGAGCTCTGGCTTGCATAACCATTCCCCTACTTACTTTAACATCTCCACTTGGCTGTCTCACAGACATCTTAAACCTAACATGTACAAAGTAGAACATTTTGTTTTCCCCAAAATAATCATTCTCCCCACCCCCACTCCCCAACTCTGCATCTTCTGCAACAACCCTTTACTCAAGCTAAAAACCCAAGAGCTATCCTTAATTCACTTGTTTTCCACTTTTCACATGCAGCCCATCAGCTAATCCTGATGACTTTATCACCAAAATATATTTTCAGTCTGGTGTCACAGTTCTCTTTCCTCTGCCACCATCGTAATCCAGTGATGTCTTTCCATTGCGTCTAGGTCCTCCATGGCCTGACTTATTTCCTGCTTATCTCAACATATTGTCCCCACCTTCCCCATCCCCTCTGTCCTTCCTGGATCTTCTTTCAGTTTCTTAAACACATCAGGGTCATTTCCCTCCATATTTTGCATTGTCTGCCTGGAACAGTCTCTTAGTATACCTCTCAGTTTAAATGTCATTTACCCAGTGTCTTTGTAATCACTCTAAGTAGATCTCTTAAAATGCTTTGTGCCTGGTTGGTTTCTTTTATATACTTAAAACTTGCAAGTTTTTGTGTTTGTCTCCACTATAGAGTGGGAACCCACTCTGTTTTACTCATTGTTATAGCCACAGATATTGAGATCTAGTAGACACTTTAATAGGAACTCAGTAAATATTAGAAGAATATGTAGCATTGTGGAGTTTCAAAACACTTGCTGTGTAATGAAAAGCTTTACTTTTTCATGCAGAACCCATTACTTATTTATTCCCCCACATCAATTCCAAATGACTAGAAATATTTTATGAAATATAAACAGTGCTACCTAAAAAAATAAATAAATGTAAAGTTAGTCTTTAAAATACATTGCAAAGATTCTCTTTCTTAGAAATAAGCAGAAATTTGGCTTAGAGCTTCACAGCCACTATAAATTAGGTTCCGTGATCTATGAAGTCCAGAAGATAAAAATCTTTGAAAAGGATGCTATAGTTGGGCTAGAGACTAGTCACCTGCAGTAATTCTTTTATTATCTTAGATTATTGTCAGCAGTCTTTTAATTAGGAATCTTATCCTAGTATCAGTAAGACAGGAGATACAGGATACTCATAAATGCAAACATGGATGCACCTGAAAACACTAGTATATGAACGGGTGGTAATATATTTTTTAACACTCCATAGATTAGGTTTTGAGGGTTAATATCAGAATTACAATAAAAACTATCCGTCCTACTTATGTTGTATGTTCATTTTGAATTGGTGTTTGAGCAAGTAAATATACTTTATAATATAACCATTTCCTCTTAAAACTCCTCAACAGGACTCTGACCTGAAGAAAACCGTGGACGAAAGTGCACGGATTCAAAGAGCATACAACCACTATTTCGATTTGATCATTGTGAATGACAATCTGGACAAAGCCTTTGAGAAACTACAAACTGCCACAGAGAAACTGAGAATGGAGCCACAGTGGGTCCCCATCAGCTGGGTTTACTGATGATTCAATAAGGTTCACAATTAAAATACAACTTTTAAAAAGTGACTGCAACAAATAAACCTTCTCCTGAGAAAATACATGCACAGATAGAGGATACCTGCCAAGTCCAGGCATTTTTATTGTGTGGATTGAAAGACTAGTACACTATTCTGAATTTTTATATAAAATCTGGTTGGGAAAGGTGTACTAATATATAATTTATCTTAATTTTTCTAACTTTTTATGGATAATCTTTCTATTCATATCACATAAAGAAATGCGTTGAAGCATTTTGTATATGTTTTGATTTAGTACCCTTGCCTTTTTCATCAAAGGAATTTTCAAATCATTCATTCTAACATTGGTCTCACATTTTCACTGTGATAACGAATACTTGAAATAGTTTTGTAAAGCTGTCATTTAGTTCAGTACTTAACTAGAAGGGTAGTTGCTCTGATGAGGAGAAAACAGTACTTATTGGCCTTCTTTTCTAATATAATTTCTTATAGAAACAGGAATTTAGTGTCAGTGCTCCAGCTAGTCTACTCCCATCCAAATCTGACACCAGAAGTCTGCTCAATGCTACATATTTTTGTTATTTCAGAGATGTGTGGCCATCCATTCTAATTTATACAGATGTATTGGGGTTTTTCCCCTTCATTTCTACCTTTAGTGAAGAAATGAAGAGCAGTACCTTGCACTCTCCTTTATGGCAGTGAAGGCTGATGCTGGATTAATGTGGACACAGCCAGCAGGGCCATGTGGGCTGAGAGAGTGCCTTCTCCTGTAAAATTTGCAGCAAAATGACACTTACAGTGGATTTATTTTCACATATAGAAGTTTAACTGACAAAATTGAACTTCTTTAGACAGTTTTTTATTAAGATATGGTCAGCAAATGTATCATGCCTCTGAAAACTTCTGTGATGCTTAAGAATGCCTAAGTTTGTGGTTGGGGGAGGGGTCATGAACAATCAATGTGCTTTTTGAAGTGTGTATGATTATTAAGGTATCCGTTTGATTTGTTGTGTTGAGAACCCAATCCACTGAATGAGTTTTAAGATTTAGAAATATTTGTCAGTTGTTTTATCTGTATGTAACATATACATTATATAATACATACATTGTATGTATTATATAATATATATTAAATAATGGGGGTTATTTTACATTTCTGTAAGGAAATGCTCTATTTTGCTTAATGATTAGGAAAACAGTTCTTCTCTAGATTCATTAACACATACAAATTTTTCGAATTTCACCTCAGTTAATAATACTTTCTTTTAGGATTCTTGGATGATATAAATTCTTCTTAAAATATATTCAGAGATGCAGTTCATCATTACATTAGCCATATTTTATATAGCTGCTAGCATTTCACATAAACAATGTTCATAAAAGTTTATGTGCTCTATCTAATATTGGCATAGGCACCAGACACCTGGTTGCTGAACTTGTTTTCCCCTCGCCAAAGTTGTCACATGAAATGCCAGCCAGGAGGGCTTGGAGGGAAGAAGAAAGTGCTTGGCAGTAAGTGGTATGCACATACTGTTTTAAATCTTTTCACAATGAAACAGAGCACTCAAGTTGCTATTGTTAAGATTGGAAATCCGAAGGTATTGTTGTTTTCTAGAATTTCATATCCAGTACAAATTCACATTCTTTGTCCTAGGGTAAGAAATTGGTGGCAAAAGGATCTCACTCTTTTAATAACCTTGGTAACTTTTAAACCACATGTATTTATTTCACATTCTTGGTTTCTCAAAGCACGTGAATCAAAGGACAATGTTGCAGTGATGTCCTATGACTTAGTGTTTCAACACACTGTAAATTTTAAGAGAAATTTCATTTCCACATTCTCAGATGTGCCTTCATGTTGCCTCTCACAACAGCTTTGTGATACTGTAGCAGCAGTTTATCCACAAAGTATTTCAACCATCTTGGCAAAATAGGATTTTTACATCATATATCTTTTTAGCTTTATCATATGGTATAAAAGTACATTTATTTAGAAAATAGTCTACACTTAAAGAAATTATTTCTATTATAAATGGTATTCATCACTAACTGCTTAGTACACATTTGATCCCTCTTAATATGAAATAATATACTTTTTAGTTCATTTCAGCATAGATGCTGAAGAGTTGAAGAGAATAAATTTAGAAAATTTTATTGTATCTCAATAAAGAGTCATTGAACTTGAACCTCAAGTCCCATCTGTTTGCAGGAAGCAGCAGAGTTCTGCTGGGCAAGGAATACTGGTAGCCCCAGGATTCTTATGACAATGAGAACATAGTTGTGAATTTCTCTTCTGGGAAAGGGCTAAAATAATTAGCTTTACTGAAGAGAAAGTGGTTTAGAGTGGTGTTGAACAATTGGTAATAGTTAAAATACACACCCATACTCGTATGCTTTTGGGAAATGTGATGTGCCAGCATGTTAAGGACCTAAGGATTCTTTGTGGGCAGGCAAGTGTCCACATTCAGCATTCAGGGCATGACTACGAGGTCAGACAATTAATTTCACAGACTCATCTCATATGATAACATCTCTGCTCTGACGGCCATTCCAGAAAGAGAGTTCCCAAATTGTTTTGAAGGGTGGACTAGGCACTGGCATCGGTGCGTAGCTTCCCAAGGGGAGTACTTGGAAGGTGACCATAGTGATATTCAGCAATGAGGTATGCAGCACTTTTTCTAGGATGAGTTCATGAACTCATATTTATATACCATTAAATATATGCATTTTTATTTTCAAATGTACAAATACCCTGGAAAAGTCATTGAACCATAATTAGTAGGTTATATTTGATGCACTATAAGTAGAATTTCACCTTTATTGCAGCCATGCCTTGATTATGCATCTCAATTTCTAGTTGATATTGGGTAATATCAACTGTCCAGTACATCGGGACTTGATTCCTTTTGCCAATTCTAACTATACAATTGCTGAACATTGCTTACTAAAAACTGTTATTATAAACCCAGTATGACTACAGCAACAGTAGCCTACGCCCTAGATTCTAGAATCTAATAAAATTTATTTTTAATGACTTGCAAGGACAAATTTTTCTTGAAAGAGCAAATTGGTTATTAACACAAATTTAGAAAATAATGCAAATTATCTGTAAAATACAGTAGTGTGGCATTATAGATTATGGCCAGATACTGACTGCTTTGACCATAATATTCCAATGACAATCAAAGATGATCTCTACTTGATAAATATTTACTAAATTAGTACTTATTTGTATGCATAACAACAAGTGTCATGATCATGATTGGGGTTGATTTTCAAAATGGATAGCCATGAAGTTAGGCACAATTATTTTGAATTGGTAAACATTGAAAATAAAAGTTGGAAAATTGTTCAAAATAATGATCTACATAACATTATACTTTTACAACTTCTGAAACAACACTCCAGAAATCACAGGCTAGAAAGCCAGTAATTTTGTAGTGATGAAATCTTTATACTAAATAGGGAAAAAGCGGTCCTGAAGTTTTATGTATATAGATAGTGGGTCATTTTTTAAATGTTTGAGTCACCATATATAGTGTGTGTGTATGTATGTGTGTGTGTGTGTGTATACACACACACACACACACATATATATAGTTATGTGTATAATATGTAAAATTCTCAAAATACATGAATAAAACTAAACATATTCACCATGTAATCATAACTAGTGTTCTTAAATTTTGAATTGCTCCCAGATTCTTTCACATTGTTTTTATAAGGCTTTGTTTTATCTCAAGGCAGATTACTAATCTGTTTTTTTGGTATTAAGCTCAGAAAATTATCATTATAATTTAATTTCCTTAAGGAAAAGTGGAGAGAGTCCTAAAAGGAAACCTTTGGGAAATACTTATTTGAAGCTTCTAGTGAATTCGTGATATGATTCAGACTTAGAGATTATGATGCCTGCCTTCCTGTTGTTCCAATGATTTTCTGTGAGAATTCATGTAATAACATCTGTAATATATTTTGAGTTCTTGGGAGAAATTCAGTATTTTAATGATGAGTTTATTGTACATATACTACAGGTGACTTCACAAACTTAATACAATTGACTAATAATTCAGCCTCATATTAGTTTTTATGTGAATAGACATTGTATACCTGAGGAAGATAACAATTCTATAAATTTTTAAGGTAAGATTATTTTTTAAATGCATTTTTGTTGGCTTCAAGTTTTATTCATTTTGTAGTATTTCCCATAATTTGTCATGTTACTTTCTGTGTTCCTGCAATGATTTAGTGCACAGAATCAAAAATGATTCCTTAATACAGCTAAAGTGGAAGAAATGATGATACCTCCCTTCTAAGGTAAGAACTTGAAGGCATGGTACATACACCACTTGTGCAGTACACCGCACTACTTCCTTCGCAAGTCTCCCTTTTGATAAAAATGGAAATGGTGTACTTTCCCTGACTGACATTCTAATTCTGACTCCTCTCCATGTGACCTTTGATAACATTTATATCTCCCTTTACTTTTACTTTTCCACTTGTTAAAACAAAAAAGCTAACTTAATATTTTTCTTCAGCTTAAATTACAGGAAGTAATTTGTGATGTAAATGCTAAACTGGAAAGTCTTTATTCTACTTTATTTTATGTATTCACGTGTATTGAGGTTATCTTTTAATTCTTTTAAAGTGTGCCTCTTTCAGAGATAACATAGTGAATGGTGTCCATTTGGCAACCCTACCCCTGGTTTTTAAATGGCTCTGAGGACATAGTTCCAGCCCAGAAGAGGGTAGTGGCCCTTGTCAGGAGGTGCCTTTTAGTTTAGAATCCCATTCTAAGTCCAAGCCCTTAGCAAATCCTTGCTGCCAGCCAGACCAGTCACAAATCAAATTTAAGTAAGCAATCCAGTACTCTCTTACATCAGAAGACACGCCGATCTTAGCCCCTTAAAGCTGCCCCTACCCTGTTCTTATTCCTGAAGTGTGTTGCTGCAGCCCATATTGTTGAAGTGATAGTATTAAGTTTAAAAAGTATCTTTTTCTTTATAGGGAGAAACATTAAGCTCAGTCATTAGTGGACCTCTAATCCAACATGAATGCATTTTAATTACATTCTCTTTCTAATTGCTTTGCAGTCATTGACAATGCTATGATGCTTTGCCTCCACACACCAGTCACTCAGAAGTGACAATTCTCTTTTTCTTTTTTTTACTAGTAGATTTCACTATTTTCTAATCTCCAGCACAAACAGAATGAACACATCTACAGTTACTATAAATGCCCTGATAACTTGTGAGATTAAGTGACTCAATGCTTGTAAATCTGTCTTGAGTTCCACAGAGCAGAAGCCAGAAGGTCTAATTTTCAGTGTTGGAAGTTGAGGTCTTTATTTTACTTAAGAAACAGCAAGCCAGGAGTAGAAATAAATAGGATAAGCTATCCCTGAAATTTGGCTAGCCTCGTATCAGTCAAGGCAGCCTAGGAGCTTGGAGGAAGAGGAAAAAAACAGAGCATTAGAAAGTCCTCAGCCTTAAGTTACCAACGTTAAACCAGAAGTCATTGCTAGTTAAATTGTGTGGTTTTCATCTTATCCTTAAATATTAATAGGAGCAGCGGGCAGTAGTATGAATAACATTCAACACCTAAAATTTGTTCTGATAAACATGGTCCAAATGAGAAAGGCCTTAGTCTTTCCAGGTGGAACCAGACTTGAAGAATAGAACAGCTCATCTCCATCTGTAACTGAAATACATGATAAATATTTCTTTTGTCTGTGTGCTCTCTTTAAAAAAGAACTGCTGGCTCCTGTTATGTCAGGAACATTGATTTTTACAGAAGTGGTGTCTTGGATTTTGCTGTGGAAGAATGAGCTGTAGGGTTCAGTAACAGGTGTCCTTTTCTACATGTCACACTGAGCTCTGTTAGAGCTCATGATGAGTATTTGTTGTGAAAACCTTGCTTGGGGGATTTTTCCCCCATTTCATTTTGGTGTATCTTTATTTTGGACACAAATGCATGCTCTTTTTTAACCTCTAGTCTGTAAGAGCTTGTAGAAGAGAACTTTTTTTTTTTTTTAATGGAGGACATTATAATGCTTGTTAGCAACCTAAAAATCAAAGCTGAACAAGCGGCTAAAGTAAGATACTGATGATAAAGTTTAAAAACAAAAATTAATAGCTACTGCTTTCCAAGTAATTGTACTGCTAGTTCCTGTATAAAAGAAATATTACTGTCCTTGTATAAATAAAATTTTCCTGCAGTACAATTAAGTATTGATTTTTCAGAAACTCCCTATAAATGGTTCTTTTCACATATTTCCATATGCTGTCCAAAACAAAAAATTATTGAAATGTTCAATCTGTAAGATTGCATATGCCTGGTAAAATATTTTTGTATGATAAAGGAAATAAATATTTAATACTGGAAAAATGTAGTGTTTTCATTGATAGGTAAAACTGAGGCTTAGAGATAATAAAATACAGAGGCTATAAGATTAGCTTTGATAATTTCTTACAATTGCTGATAGTCTTTGTAAAAAGCCTCAAATGGCATTTAGTTTTTCCCACCAAAATAAATATATAAAATTTTCACCTGCCCTTTTTTCCTTAAGGAAACCCTAATTATTGTTTCCTCTGTCCCAGCCCAAGCTTTCAAAGACAACATACTACTCAAGGAAAGAAATTCAGAGACAGAGAAGATTAAAATACAGGATCAAGGCCTTTATGCTTAGATGGCATGGAATGACCATCTCCCAGCTAGCCAAGAAGGAGAGGCCAGCGCCTGCTGTGGCACCAGGCTCAGTGCTATGGCCTTTGGTGAGAAGGGAGGCGGACCCAGCAGGCTGGCCAAGAGGTGGAGGCATGACCGTGGGTGAGTGCAGGAAGCACGTTTCCAGGAAAGGTACTTTGTAACTCTTCCAAGCTGGTTTCTGGGATTCCATACCGCATACTTCAGAAATTGCTAGTCCAGTGTGTTTCTGATATCTTAAAGAAAAACAAAAACAACCAACAACTAGGCTTTATATACAACAGGTCATTGAATAATGTCACTTCATTCTAATGTTGATGAGGGGGGGAAAAAAGTTCCCAGCCAGGGCCACCATCTGTGTGGAGTTGGCACATTCTCCTCATGTCTGCGTGGGTGTTCTCCGGGAACTCCGGTTCCCTCCCACATCCCAAAGCTGTGCACGTGAGGGGAGTTGATGGGTCTGAATTGTCCCACCCTGGGGGAGTGTGAGTGAACCTGTGATGGAAGGGTGTCCTGTCTCGAGTGGGGTCCTGCCTTGCACCCCAAGCTGTTGGGCAAGCATGGTGGAAAGGAATTCTCTTGTTTTTGTTCATCTTCCTTAAATGTATGTGTAGATCACATCTGTCAATGCTTACTATTAGAAATGTTTTGGGATTTTATGTAGAAGTTTGGTGATGTTTTTGTGACCAGAAATATGACGTAGGAACTCGCCCCTTGTTTCTATCCATTAGCCTGTGGTAAAAATGGTTTTGCTTGTACTTTTCACTTAAAGTCACAGTTTCCAAGAAACTATCGACAACATTAAATGAGGACTTACCGTAGTTCATTCTTCCAACTTATTCTCCCTATCACTGCAGTAACAAATTACCACAAACTTAGAAGCTTAGAACACAGACTTCTTACACCAGTTTGAGTGAGTCTGATGCAGGGCCTGGCAAGCGGCCTCCCAGGCTCTTAGCTGGAGGAGACTCCTCCCCCAGGCCCGTGCAGGTTGTTGGCAGACTTCAGTCCCCACTGGCTGTCAGATGGACTGTTCTCTCATCCTTGAACTAGTCCCCTCTGTTTTCAGAGCCAACATCAACACTGAATCTTTATCATGCCTCTTCTTTTCTGCGGCCAAGTCTCTCTCATTGACTCTTCTGCCTTCTTTCTTTTAAGGCAGCCAGCCAGATAATCCAGGATAGTCTGTCCATCTCAAGGCCCCTAACCTTAAAAACACCTGTAAAGCCTTTCTGTCGTGTAAGGTAACTGGTTCCAAGGATTATTAGGCCATGGACACCTTTGAAGGGCCACACCACACTCACTCCTGTGAGTATTTCTTCTTGCATCCATTTATGAGAGAGAAGTCGTCATGGCTGCCCTGTTTCATTCTGGGTAATATTACTGTATTTTCTCTCTGTTGTCTAGGTCACCAGGCCTATTAGAACTTGTTTCTAAATCTAATTATTAAAAAAAATACATGGTTCTTGATCTCAAGCAATAAACAAAAGTACATTTAAAGTTAATAATAATATTTAATGAGGATACCAGTTACAAGAACCTTGTGGAAGCCAATGTCACCCTCACTCAAGCATGACCTCCACATCCCAGTGGAGGTCTGCTATGAAGCCCAGCGGAAACTGGGGGGCTGAGGACACTTGTGCCAGCATAAGGTTATATCCTTTTCAGTAGCTGATTCTTAAAACACAATCCAGCAGGGTAACTGACTGGTGTTAGAGCAGTTGTGCAAACAGCTAAATGTTTTAGTTTTCTGTTTGATGTAACCCAAACTTTTGACAGTTGCTGGAATATCATTTTTTTCTCTCTGTCGGAAGTCTGTTTTTATTTTTTGGTGTTTTTGTTTAGTTTCTTGTTTGTTTTTAATTTAGAAGATAATATTTATGAAATTCTAATAGGAATAGAAGGATGAACCCCGTAGCCCTTTCCCCACCTTTTGCCCCAACCTCTAAATCAGGCCAATCCAACCAGTGGCCCAGCACAAATGCTGCCCAGCACACATTCTTAAAACAACCTTTTTTGTCCCCCCCCCCCCCCCAGCTCATCAGCTGTCGTTAATGTTAGTGTATTTTATGTGTGGCCCAAGACAATTCTTCTGACGTTACCCAGGGAGGCAAAAGGTTGAACACTGCTGCTCCAAATCCTGTCCCCAAAGGAGCCACTTAGGTTTTTAGTGAACTCTTAAGTGAGGTATCCCATGCATTGTAATAAGGTCTATTTTTCACACAAGTAGATTCATATTATACATTCTGTGTATAGTTTGTTCTTTATATTTTATTTCACGAAATCAACAGAAAGGCACGGCTGGTGCCACTTTAGCACAGATATTTTCACTTTTGCATATTCCTTTCCAATTTGTTACATAAGGTGCTCATTTTTTATGTTGCCACCACAGGGTACAACTCTGTGCCCTTATTTCTCACATATCAAGTACTTGCATAAGGTTTAGTCTCATTTTTAACAGGTGATGAAAGAGGTATTTGCTTCTTTTCTCCCTTGTTAATGTTCATTAAAAGCTTAAGGACAAGAAGGGAATCCATGGATGATTAAGGTAAAAAACGTGTGCTTGAGTAACATGCTCCTCTCCCTCCTAAGGACAGGAACATTCTAGCAGCAGGGCTCAGCTCCTCTTTGCTAAGGGAAAGCAGGGTGGCTTCAGGTCCCCCAGTGTATATCAGCAGTGGAACCAGGGACACCAGGGAGACAACCTAGGCTATTTACAGTTGTAGGATGTGGAAACAATAAAAAGCAAAATATACATGCCTTAAAGTTTCCTTTGATACAACATGGGATAGTAGTTTTTTGCATTAAACATCCAGAATGCATGGGAAATAGTACATTGTTCTCAACATAGAAATAGTATGTTCATCAAAGCATGGCAAAGCCAAATAAAATGCATATAGCTAGACCCCCTGACAAAGGGTGTCCTACTATTACATTTTTTTAGTATAATTTTGTTGAGAAGAATGTATGTATTCTAGTAGAATTTACAGTTCATTTTTCAATCACTGCAGAGCATACAGCACATCCAAAACATAGCTTTCTATGAAGAGAAATTGCCTTCCCACAGCATTCACAATTTAAAATGAATTTTTAAACCAAAATGTCAGACCCATCTGTTTTTGTATAACAGGAAGAAAGTGGGAAATATAAGTGATAGATGGACCCATTTTTTCCTGCAGAAAAAAGGTCTGAATGTACACTGGCTTGAAATTCTCCCCGCTCCTCCAGCTCTTTGGATACTGGAGTTTAACTTGCATGCTGGGTCACCAGCACAGGGAAGGGGCTCATATGAAAAAGAAACCACGGGTGTCTAACCTCGTGATGATTCATAGTGAGTCACCACTTCCGAAACTCTTGTAAATTCATTTCCTTGATCAACTTTTAACAGGGATCAGACCTAGGCCCCAAAGTAGTAGCTTAACGATGCTGAGAAGTACCCAGCTTTGTCTGGTAGCATGCACCTGTGATTCACAGCAGACATTACTGACGTGCTCTGCCTAAAGCACAGAGTCCATTCAGGCTTATATAAAGAACCAGTGGGGATACATTAGGAGCTTTGCAGGTGACAGCCTTCACAGACGACTGCCGACGCTCCAGCCTGATATCGGCTGTGGCAAGCAGGCTCTGCACGATCCCAAACCTGTCTGCATCTCTCAGCGGAGCCAGGGCTGCATCTTCAAGGTCAGATTCTCCATCCACAGACAGCGCATGAAGCTGGAATGGTACATTGAAACACACTCACTCAAAAGTGTTACAGAAAATCCACACTGTTAGATAGTAAGGGACGTCTAATGATGAGAAAAATAAGTTGTTTCAAATCCCCCCAGATGAAGCAAGAAAACCCTTAAGATGTAATAAGATATATTTGACCCAAGCCAGGATCTCAGGCCTAATTTTCCAATCTGCCTGGAGTCGTCCACCTTCTACTATCGGCCCGTTAACACCAAGTGGTGAGAAAGGCCAGCCTGTAACTTTCTCATACAGGATGTAAAGTTTGTTTGATTTTTTGTTTTAAGAAGATCTTAGAATTTCTTACTTGTTTGCATGAACTCCTCAAAGGGATAGGTACCGTAGTTTCAGTTTTGCTTCCTGCTCTCCTGCTCCTCCCTGAATACTCTTATTCCAGAGGCCCATGTAGACCTTTTCTTCTTGTCCCTTGCCCCACATCAGAAGGGTCTTTCCCCCATGAACTCCCTATTCACATACCCCAGCCACTATTACATTACATTACATTGTCTTCATATGCTTACTGTATCTGAAATTATCTTGATGTTCACTGTTTAATCTGTTTACTAGGCCCTAAGCTGCTCAGGGCAGCAGGGATCTGGTCAGGCATGTTCACCACTCCTTCTGTCTAGAACGTCAATTCTCCGCGTGCTAAAGAAATCTTACTTCTTCAGGGAGGGTGCGTGGGACACTGCTCTATTGCAACTGCTCGAAACATTTGAAACTTTGCACTTTGATCAGTGCCTGTGACAGTTTATTGTTTAATCTTTAGTAATTACAAATTTGCCTGATTTTCAAATAAGGCATTCAGGCCAAGATCAGATTAGGAAAGAAGAGAGTAAAAATTTAAGGAGGGAAAAAAATGAAGCCTATAAAATATGCTTAAATGTTAACTAAATCTGAAGGGAATCCTAAGCTATTGCAGAAGTGATCTGAGCAATGGCTACCTTACTGAAATCTGCAGCTGGCCCCAGTGCTGACGGGCAGCACCGATTTGAATTCGAAAGTGAACACATGTCTAATTATCAAAATCGGTCTTACAAAGGTACACCTTGTAGATTGGCCAACTACAGCTTACACAGTGTAACCACGGGCTTCCCATTACCAGTAGCTCACGATCTGGGCCCAGACCATAAGCTATTGATTATGGTAAAGATTGAATTAGACCTGCTCTCCAAGCATGAGCACGCACTCCCAGCTCTTCTGTGGCTGCCTGAGGCTGCCAGCAGCACTGCGGGCTCTGGATGTGGTGGAGGAGTGCAGGGCAGCATTTAGCTTCTTCTCTGAGCGCCTGCCAACCCCCAAGTGCCCACAGGGTATAGAAGAGGTTACAGCCACCCGGAGAGAGGGGCGGGGGGGGGGGGGGGGGGGGGGGGGGGGGGGGGGGGGGGGGGGGGGGGGGGGGGGGTGTGTGTGTGAGATTAACGCTCTCCATTGACTTCTAACTCACCTTCTTACTGGTTCTTTTCACCAGTTTGGCCATGTGTTGATTGTGTCTGACACTGTTCTCCCAAAAGCCTTTCGGACAGCCTCTCAAGGTTCGTCTGGCCACCAGACAAGAAGTACAGGAATGCAGGTAGATTTCTTATACCCTGTTCTAAGCAAATCCCTGTGACGAACACCTGATACCCAAATTCCTTCCGGAGGCAGCAGCCTCACTGTCTTACAAAGGGTTGTTGCAGAATCTAGGGAAGACTATGTGGAGATGCCTGGGAACATCTTAAAAGAAAAATTATTTCTTTGTGTTGAGCAGTCCATGAAGGCAAACCAAGGACTTGATGCCAAAGTAGAGTCCCAGCCATTCTGGAACTCCACATGTATCCTAAGGGCTCCTTTTAGGACACCAACGGAGCAGAATTCAGAAGCAACCCAGAGGCCAGTCCTGGGACTGAGCTGGTCTGCAAGGAAGGTGACATCTAAGCGTGAGTTTGTTGGGAGAGGGAGATAGTAACTGTGCTCTTTGGCAGTATCTTTTTCATGAACTTCCTGAGCGCAGCTGGAGACTAAATGCTTGGTAAGGGCTCACTGGGAAATGCTCAGCACTCAGGTGCTGCAAAACAGAGTTGGGCTGTGGAAACAGAGCCGCCTCCGTGCTCGTCATTGTAGACATCTGATAACGAAACGTACTGTCCCAGTAACCAGACTACACCACCATTGTGTACCCTCACCTGACCATAGGACACACATGCTGGCATGTTTTCAAGTAGTTCAGTTTTTGTGGTCAAAGTGCAGAAATGCAGCACTCCTCTGGGTGGGGAGAAATCTGCTTTCAGTTGTTAATGACATCGAACTGGCCCCTTGGAGTCATGCCTTGCTGCAGTCTTCAGATGTCTTTGCTATGCAAAGAAGTGCCAGAGGCACTAAGCACAGTGCTCAGAGTTCCCAGAGTGGATGGGTAACACATTTCAGGGCACCAGCTAGGCTGTCGAGCCCACTATGTGCTTCGGGCCCACATAGCATGCTGGCTTTTTGGCTCTTAGTAACCAGACCTTAAACAGTCCAGTCAGGTTTGCTCTGCGCCTCTGCCCCAAGCTCAGCAGCACATGCAAAAGCTATATTAGATGATCTGCCCCATTAGAGTGGTTTCCAAGCAGCCCACTGAGGGTCCCTTCCGCTAATGACCCAATTTGTAATTTAGAAAGGAAAGGCTTAATCGTGCTTCTCTTGGGGCTAACTTTTGCTCTTCCCATGACATTTCCTGAGGGCACGCAGCTAATGATACTCCTAAGAGAGAATGAAATGTCTCTGAGACAAAACAGTTCTCTGGAATACCTCCTTAGTAGAATTTAGTGCGGACTTGAATCAAGCCGATCTAGCTGCAGAACTGCCATCACAAATAATAAGGTGCCAGACTCCTTCCCTGCAGTGTTGTACCAGGCCTTGGCCAAAATTCTCTTCAATGAGCAAAGCATGAGGTTTGAAGTCTAAAGACAAGGTTGGAGTCCTAGCCTTGCAAGCAAGTTCCTCAAACAAATCCTTTCCCTTGGGCCTGTCTTCTGGGGAGGTCAGGTGGGGTGTAAAAAAATGGGGTTAGTAATAATACCTATTTAGCCTGTTTTGAAGGGCCATTGTGGATGAGAAAGCCTAGAGGTGTTGTATCAGCTGTGAGATAGCCATCTCCTCATAATGTCCCCATTTATTCCTGCCCATTCCCAGGACCAGTCTGTGAGGTGCCTTACCAAGTGACATAGCGTAGGAATAATCTGGAGTTTACAGCAGGTGCCCAGCAGACCTGCTGCATTATCTGGCATTTCTGCAAGAAACAAAAGTTGGTCATTGTCAAAAAAAAAAAAAAAAGCATCCATGGGAATAGAGCCAGCCTGCCCCTGGACTGTACCTAATTTATATCGTTGTGCTCTCTAGCCAGCTTGGCAGAGTTTATGTTCAATAATTGTTGGATGGATTGATGGTGCTAAACAGGCAGCAAAGGCCTTATAGAATACAGGTGTAGGAACCAGGTAACCAGCTCTGTGTTCATCAGAGGACATTCCTTGACATTCAGTTTGCCAGTCATGAAGAACTGTGCGGACTCAGGGAAAAGCAAATCAACACCAGAAAATAGGAAGATCCTGGGATTTGGTGACAAAAGAGGTATGACTGAGCCCCACTACATATTTAAGGAGTGACTTTGGATACACCACTCTGAGCATGTTTCCTCATTTGACTGGCCACAGATTTTTTTTTGGGGGGGTGGCGCGCGCATATGTCAGAGAACTGAGTAAAGTGTACAGGGTTTTTATAGGTTATTAGTTATTTTTAGGAGAAAAATGCAGTGTGGTCTGATAAAGGGGTGGCACAGCCGACCTCCTGAGCCCAGGATTGTGCAGGGCCCCTGGCCCCCTGCTAGCTTGGTGGAGGAGCTGGCACAGAGCTGTGTGACACTAGGCACTGTACCAGAGGGACCCCGCCAAGCCCCCTGGAAAAGGAAGTCCAGGTCAGTGTTGTTCAAAATGAATTTTAGATTCCTCCCAAGGTAAAACAGATGTAGGTCCTGAAAGGATCCACCCCCTCAGGATGTAACCTTTGAGCTGAAAAGGCAAAAGAGAAACAGAGTCGCCTGCTGAGTGGTCTGGCCCAGGGCCCACTTGTGAACTCCCTCCATATCCTGCATTCATTAGCAGCCTTATTCATAAACAGTGGTGTGTCACTGAGGCTGTGACCCAGCAGAGTATAATGAAACTTGGCCCCTTCCCAATACAAGAAGGCTGCCAGCAGGATGGGTGGCCCCAGGGGTGGTCGTGCTAGAGAACCCCCTAACATTGCATTTAAATGTTTGTGCATTTGCCTAAGAGAAAATTCAGTTCTCAACAAGGTCTCAAGGAAGCTCTCATCAGGAAGATGAAAACAGGAAGTATATGTGGCCTAGTGGAGAGCTCACAGGGCTGGGAAGGGCAGGGACAGAGTCGCCTGGGACATGATGGAGTCCTGGCTGAGCCACTGTCACAATGACTTGTTCATGCTGCCATTCCCCAACTGTTTAGGTGGCTCCTGAGTCCCAGATCATCATCCCCATACTTTATTCTTGGAAACACTTTGGTGCTGTGTGATTCAGGTGGTCATCCCCTACTTTGAGCATGGTGCTGGAGACACAGGGATGAAAGAACAGCATCTGTGACAGAGCTCACCAATGTTACTGTTTGACTCTAACTTCCCTCAGGGTAAGGATGATGATTTTCTCCTACCTCAGCACCCAGCAGTGCCTAACACGCAGTAAGGGCTTGTTTAGTGTTTGTTGAATTGAAATTACTTGTTTTGATGACTCTCTCTTACACGTGAGACCTGGGGAATTTATGATCCAGGGGACAGAAGTGCTTCCAACAGGTGAGGCACAAGGATGCTGGTTCAAGATAGCAAAGCAGGAGGACCCTAAACTCACCTCCTCCCACAGTACACCAACTCCACCACTTCTGAGAAAAACCTAGAACTACCTGTGTGACTCCTACCCATAGGGTGAACAAGAAAAATCCATATCAGACAAGGTGAGAAAGGTGGGGACACACTCTCGCCATAAACCCCACCCTCAGTTTGGCGACTCATAATTGAGAGGGAATTCACAGGCCAGAGCCTCTCCTGGGGGAATAAAGGTTAAACCCTACATCAGGCACCCCATCTTTAAGACCTACACCAGAGAAATGAGCCCCCCCCCGCCCCAAAATACTAGCTTTGAGCATGTAGGCAATAAAAGGCATCCAAATTGGAAAGGAAAAAGTAAAGATGTCACTATTTGTACATGAAATGTTATTATATATAGAAAATCTTAGACTCCACCAGAAAACTGTAAGTTCAGGAAAGTTGTAGCATTCAAAACTAATCAGAGAAATTAAGAATAACTGCCATTTACAATTGCATCAAAAAGAATAAAATACTTAGGAATAAATTTAACCAAGGAGCAGAATCACCTGTACACTGAAAACTATAAGATCTGATGAAAGAGATTTTGAAGGACATAGATGTATGGGAAGCTATTCCATGCTCATGAAATAGAAGAATTAATGTTTAAAATGTCCACACTACCCAAAGCAAGCTACAGATTCAGTGCAATCCCTATCAAAATTCCAACAGCATTTTTCACAGAACTAGAACAAACAGTCCTAAAATTTGTATGGAACCACAAGACTCCAAATAGACAAGGTAATCTTGAGAAAGAACAAAGCTGGAGGCAATACGCTCCCTGATTTCAAACCATATTACAAAGCTATAGTAATCAAAACGGTTATGTTACTGGTATGAAAACAGACACAAAGATGATCAATAGATCAGAATAGAGAGTCCAGAAATAAATCAACATACATATGGCTAATTAATTTATGACAAAGGAACCAAGATTACATAATGGAGTCTCTTCAGTAAATGGTACTGGGAAAACTGGACCACGACCTAACACCATATACAGAATTACCTCAAAACAGATCAAAGATTTGAACATAAGACCTAAACCATAAAACTCCTAGAAGAAAGCCTCTTGACATTGGTCTTGGTGATTTTAAGTGGGCCTACATTAAGCTAATCTTCTGTACAGCAAAGGAAACCATCCACAACAACAAAAAAACTGCAACCTACCCAATGGGAAAAAGATTTTTGTAAATCATACATCTGATAAGGGGTTACTATCCAAAACATACAAAGAACTCATAAATTCAACAGCAGAATCACCAACAATTGATTAAAAAGTGGGCAGAGGATCTGAATAGACATGTTTCCAAAGAAGACATACAGATGGCCAACAGATACATGAAAGGTGGTCAACATCGCTAATCATCAGAGAAATGCAAATCAAAACCACAATGGGATACCACCTCACTCCTGTCAGAATGAGCATCATCGATAAATCAACAAACAACAGTGTTGACAAGGATGTGGAGTAAAGGGAACCTTGGTGCATGGTCGATAGGACCACAAATTGGTGCGGCCACTATGGAAAACAGTATGGAGGTTCCTCAAAAACTTAGAACTAACTACCTTATCACTCTGCAATTCCACCTCAAAACACTAACTTGAAGAGAGATACGCACCCCATGTTCACTGCAGCACTATTTACAATACCTTAGATGCAGAAAAAATCCAAAGTGTCCATCAGTGGATGAACAGATAAAGAAAATGTGCTATCCATACACAATGAAATATTATTGAGCCATTAAAATAAATCTTGCCATTTTTGACAACCTTAGCATATAATAACCTCAAGGTATTACTTGCCAAGTGAAATAAGTCAAAGACAAATACAATAAGATCTCATTTATATGTGAAATTTAAAAAAAAAAACTCAGATACAGAGGAACAGGTTGGTGGTTGCCAGATTGTGGGGTGGGGGACAGTGAAATGAGAGAAGGTGCTTATTAAAAAGTACAACCTTCAGCTATAAAATGAGTCATGGGGATATAACAACACAATGACTCTAGTTAATAGTTTTGTGTATTCAGAAGTTGCTAAGAGTAAATCTTACAAGTTCTAATCGCAAGAAAAAAAGATTGTAACCGTGGTAATTGATGTTAGACATTTTATGATCATCGTATAATATAAACAAGTGTCAATATGTTGTGCATGTGAATCAATATAATGTTCTGTCAGTTACATCTCAAGAAGTTAAACACTATAAAGCTGAAAATGGGTGTTGTTATTTAGAGAGCTGGAACTAGGACTTTAAAAGAGGCCATTTTCTGTTCCAGCACTTTCCCCAGATTCTAGGGAGAGAAGACTATTGGAGGAGGAGGGAAGACCACCTGAGAAGGGCTCAGCATGAACAGGAGCACTGAGAGAGGAAAGAGCTTTACCTGCTCCAACCTCCCACATGACTGACACATAAATGAGAGCTCAGTTCAGAGAAGCAAAAGGGCTTCGTTGGTCTGGAAATTGGCTGCAGATATTTTCAGTTGCAATTACAGACTTTACTCCCCCTGAGCTGCCAACTCAGAAACAGCAAGTAAGTCTCGCATTATGTGTCAACTTAAGTAGCTGCCTGTGTGCAAGGCTGAGAATTTGAGGCTGTGTCCAGGCTCAGGGGACATGTACGGCCTCTAACACCACTAATCCAGCCTACTAATACACAATTCAGTGAGAGGCTTCTCACAGTCTGGATAAGTCTGGCCTGTGAACCAGCCCCTAGCAGAGTGCCTTCATTTAAAGACTGTCTAATTCACTGATGTTGTTAACACTGGGGAAAGGTCTCCAGTGGAATTCCACAGGGTTCTGTGTCTTGTCCCAGTCAACTCTTATATTCCATGGCTTGGAACAAGACACAGAGCATACGTTCACCAGCATGTAGGTCTGGGAGAGGCATTCGCTCTCTCTCTATTTATCTAAAAACTGAAAATTCCTGTTCCTGAGTAGTGCTGGGGAAGAAGCCTGAATGCATCAGGAACCCAGTGCTTAGACTAATATCACCTTGAAGGGAAGTTATGGGCTAGGAAATAAGGTGATTTGCCAGGATTTTGCCTTTTTGAGAAGGAACTAAAACCCAGTTTCCTCATGCAGGATGACCACATGCTGGTACCGCAGTCCCTCTGGCATCTACGCCCAGGATGGGACTGGTAGGGAAGTGGCTGGGGCCATGCCCCTGGGAGGACCACTGGGGACGTTGAGGGGCTATTGGGCCCGGGATGCTTTTCACAGCCCCCTGCTCTCCAGGTAGGGCAGTAAGTTTGCAAAGAGGAACAAGAGGGTCAGAAGGACAAAAACACTGGAGGAGAGAGCAGCTGCCAAATAAAAGCAGCTGTCCGGGCTCCCATGCGACTCACGGGCTGTGTCGGGGGAGATGCACTCCTGTGTTGGGGAGGGAAGGGAAGTGCTCTCAGGGGGAGTGGAGGAGGACGGCGGTGGACAGGCCCTCTTCCTGCTCAGGTCTGTGACTTGCCATGGCAACCAGCCTTGCACTGCTTAGCCTCCTCATGCTGCTGAAGGGGACGGAACCATCTGTACTAGCCTCCCACAACAGCGAGCAAAGCAATGTCAAAGCGCAACAGTATTTTTCTTTTGTCCATACCTGCTAGTGCACTGACCAGGAAGTAGGCCGTAGAAAAGAGTTGCTGGTTGCTGATCACATTCTCCGGGCCTGGACACCCGCCCTGCACGCTACACCCCACCAGCTGCAGGAAGGCTGTGAGGTCCTGCTGCTGTGGGGGCTTCAGCTCCCCGAGGAATGCCAGTGGGGGCGGCAGGCCACTGACCATGTCGTCACACTGCAGGGGCAGAAGAAGAGATGAACGTGGTGAAGCTAGAGGCCACCCAGGTCCTCTGACCCACAACATGCAACCCCTTACCCTTCGCCATCTCCCAAGTAACGCCAGCTCCTGAAATTGAAACTACCAATCCCCCCAGGTAGACTTTCTCTTAAGGACACAGTAAACTCAGCCTTGCTCAGGTGCTACTTGTTCACGGCAAGGGGCATTGGGGGGCGGGGGGGCATGCAGGAACTATTGAGTGGAGTCTTGCAGGGCAGGGTCTACCAGGTTGTATCACGAAGTGATCGAGGGCAGGAACAAAAAAGCATCTTCCTGTCATGGTTCTCAACTTGGCACTGTGGCCTCCAGCCACATTTCCAGCTGGGCTCATGGCAGCCTCATCCATCCGCATGGGACGGCCATCCCAGCACCTTCCGGCCAGGTCTGCTCCTCTGTAGCCTCACCAGCCCCCACCACCCGGGCAGCTGATGCCCTTCCCAAGGGGTGCTGGCCTGACATTTCCCTCTGGGAAGGAGATATTTTGGGAAGCAAAAGTCGGTGGGGTTTCTGAAGCACCTACGCCCTCCATGGGGCTCACATGCCCTCCCACAAGTTCTGCGTCCCCCGGGACATGTAGATGTCCTGGACTGTTGGCTGCTTCAACAACTGCAGGCTCTGTGACTGGTAACTAAGCTCTTTTGGCACAACCCACTTTCAAGAGGAATGAATGTGAATGTTCTTCTGTAACGCATTACATCAGAACGAGAGTTCAAATGCTCTGCATGTAACAGGAAAAAGAGCCGAAACAAACACCACAGAACTGCACAGAACACACCAGGTTTACGGCGCCCCAGCTCCTCCAGGGACGGAGAGCAGAAAGTCTGGGTGGGTGGAGGTGGGCAGCTGTGTGCCCCTCACCATTTCTGCAGCAGTCAAGGAACTCAGCCTCCCCAGAGAAGCGTGAAGGCCTGCTTTCCAATTCGTTCTGAATAGAACAGGTCGGTTGGTTGGCTTTTACCACACAGCCACCACCCACCCCAAATACATGTCCACTTGGAACTTCACAATGTGACCTTATCTGGAATAAGAGTGTTTGCAGATATAATTAAGGCAAGGCCCTTGGGATGAGATTCTCCTGGATTGGGGTGGGTCCTAAATCTACTGGTAAGTGTCCTTTAAGAAACAGAAAAGGGATGACACAGAGAAGAAGGTGACCGGAAGACAGACTGTACACTGGAACAACGCGGCCATAAGCCACGGGACACCAGAAGCTGTAAGCGGCAGTGGAGGGTCCTCCCCAGGAGGCGTTGGTGGGAGCACGACCCTGCGGACACCTGACCTCCAGACCTGTAAGAGAATAACTTCCTGTTGTAAACCAAGCAGCCTGTGGTAATTTGTTACAGTCGCTCTAGAGAACCAGTGTCCCCTCAGAGTCCTGACATCCGCCACCTTCCTATAGTTAGAAAATGAAGGACCTGGGCATAAGGGAAAAAAAGGAGCTTTAGGGTCCACAGGAGCTGGTGAAATTTTAAACACACTTTTATCCCAGCTCAAAGCCTTGTCCCATAAAGCCCAGCCCATCCACGTGGCCAGGAAGCCCAGGTGGGCACACTGCACCTCAACAGGTCTCTGGTCTTACCACTTGCTCCAGGACCACGAGGAACTCGTCATCAAACAGGACCGCCTGGAGGATGCTGCTCAGCGCTGTCTGCTGCGGCTCCAGCAGCTCTGCAAACAGCTGGAAATTCCTCTCCAAGGGCAGAGTCACTGCGGGAGGCAGAGCACATGGGTCCACGACTGCTGTGTGTGTCTCAGAACAAGGCCATCAGCGCCTGCTTTCTACAGCTAATAATCCTCGGTTCTCTGACAGACACTCCCCGCTGCAGACAGGCATGGAACTCAGAAAGAAAGGACACCATCCTGCGTGTTTTTCAATAACTGGTCCAACTACACGGGGGGCGGGGATGTAGAGAGAGAGAGGGCCACCCAGTTTTCCAGTTTTGTTCCAGACTTCACTCCTTTTTCAATGACTCACTAAACATTAAGCCTAATCAGTTATTTTCTGGAAAAGTCATATAGACCCCTCTTGAGCGTGATTTCTGTAGAAGTAAATTATCAAGGCTGAACTACTGAATATCAATTCAGTACTTGCACAATGCTTCAGAGCCGTGCAGATTCCAAAGTGTGATGTTTTTGTCAAGCCTTTTTTTATACTGCATTGTGGATTGTGTGTCCTGTAACATTTAGTGCGTGCACCTCAGAGAGGCTGGCACCCTATTCCTGTGGCAGATATGGCCCCTCTGCTTTGCCCACTCTTTCTCCTTCACCTGTCCTGGATGAAGCACAGGTACACAGGCCAACCCAGCTGGTATGCTCACATCCTCTGCAGGATGCTGGAGCCCCTCCCCTTAGCATCTTCCTTTCTTAAAAAAAGAAAAAAGGTAGTCAAACGCTGCAACAAATCAAGCCCAGTGGTGAATTAAAAGCTTTTGTATGCAGGGGTGCCCACTGATATATAAATGCAGCCCCTCTGCTGATGGCAGATTCCAGCAGAGGGCTATAGCGATTCCCAAGGAGAGGAACACGTCACAGCAGTCACTGACACATTCAGAACTGCCCCTAGAAACGCACCCAGGTCTTTGCCGCTCCAGCCTGGAGAGAAGAGCTGTCCTGGTGGGTCAAGGGTCCTAGGGCACACAGGCCAGGCTTGAACCCCTGCTTCTGCCTCCCCACTCTACCCAGAGCTGACTGGAGGGCCCTTACAGGGTGCCCGGGTATGGATGGAAATTATAAGAAAGCCACAGCCCACAGCCTGTCCTGTCACTTCCCTGTCGCTCAGTTCCCCGTCTCGGGGAAGCAGAGGCGGGCCTGCCTAAGATGGGAAAGCCCTGTTTTAGGATTGGCCTTCGCTGCCGTTTCTTGCAACACTTTCCGCTGCGGAAACCAAAGCATCTGGTTTGGGACTCGCTGCAGCCCCACCGGGGCGTCTCATCTGACCCTCCAGAGCACATTCTGAGCGGCGGCTCACTCTTTTCTCCTGAGCCCTTACACAGTTAATTTGTTTCTCCTTTTCCTTGCCTGTCACTGCTTCTACTACACACTGCACTCCCACCCTACCCCCCCCCCAAAAAAAACCCCAACTTCTTAAAACACAGAATGCTGTGGGAAGCAAAAGGAACTGCTGCAGGCAAGCCACAGGTCATCCCCTCCCCATCTCAGGTTGCCATGCACCATCCTGCCAGGTGGGTACGGAGCCTCTGAGAGACACTGCAGTACTGACAGAGCACAGCTTGTCTTGGCAGTAGAGCCTGGAATACGCATATAATGAAACAGATGCAAAACCTGGGTTCTCCTTGCACTGACTAGCTATTCTTAGTAGTCAGCAAGGCTTCTGTGGGTACAACGGAAAAAGAAAGCCAGCCCCCTGACTCGCACACGCCTCAGTCTCCAGCCCCTTTCTCAAAACATGGCACCCGAGACCTGAGGTTCCTACAGTCCAACCACTGTGAATCCTGCTGCGTGGCCTAGGCCTGGCTCAGCACTGTCCTCAGATGTCTTCTGTGAAGTCACTGAGGAGTCACTGTCCCTGCAGGCCACCTTACCTGGGGGGTGGGGGGTACAGCACTCAATCAGCCACATGCCCCACCTGCTGGCAGTACCTTGTTTTAAGACACTCAGTGGGCTCTCTGGTGCAGACAGCCCCCGCCCACCATCTGGCAGGTCCACAAACGCAAACTCCCGAAAGGGCAGGGGGTCCAGGAAGACGTAGTCGCTTCTCCGCTCGTGCTCGAAGCCACCGTGCTTCCCTTGGAGGAGGCAGAATTCTGTGATGTGGGAGAAGAGGACAAGGCAGCACAGGATCAGCGCTGTGCGGAAAAGCACAGCCCCTCCTCCCGCCAGACCCACCCCATACACACGTTAGGCTGTTCGACCAAAACTCCACGTCGTAAACCTGCAGGGGAAATGCCTGGTCACATAGGGCTCTCCCGAGTGTCCCCTTTGAACAGGCAGGGAGTGATCTTTCAAACCTCAGAGGTACTTCCTTAGCCTGATTTGAACAAACCAACGCTACAACAAATGGAACTCACCACTTATGAATGAAACGGAGAAAATTTGAACTTGATTGATAGATTTGATTTGACTGAGCTAACAGAATTACTGACAATATATTTAGGTGCCCAAGTGATTAGGTTCTATGGTTCTTGTTCTCAACTTTTCTTCATTAATAAACAATACACAGCAGTAAAAAATGGACTTATTTCTGCTATTACATGAAAGATTCTCAAACACGCTAAGTGGGAACTCCAGGCACAAAATATATTCTACATGAATCTATATGATGATAAAACTATCTTTTTAAAAAAGCTGTATCTTAGAGTTACTGAAATATTTATAGACAAAAGAGTATTCGCTTCAAAACAATGAGGGGGGTGGAGGGAGGTGGTGCAATAAATACAGATGAAACAAACATTGAAGCACAAAATATGTACGTGGGGGTTCATTATCTCTGCCTTTGAACGTGTAAAATTTTCCATAATTAAAAACTTTTAAATAAATGTTTTAAGTATTCCCATATTTGAGAACCCAGCTAAGGTATCTAAATAATATGTAAAAGAGTAAAAGATGTAGCAGTTCGTATGTCCTTGCCAGCCAAAACAAGTGAGCTCATGAGTGAGGGTTCTGTGCTCCTGCCCAGTCATTTCTGTACTTAAGCACAGGCTGGGGGATAAATAATGTAGTTGAGCCTGGTCCTTGCACGACACAGGCAAGACATGGGTATCCGCACATGTTTTCATGTGCTGCGGGCACTGGTGACATAAAGCTAGAGTAGCTGTCCAAGATGAATGAAACAAGCCTTCATTTACTCACACACACACACACCCCCCGCTGCCCCCACTCACAGAGCACGACCCCCACTCACAGAGTTCCCAGGACCCCAGCCACGCACTCCAAGCTTTGCACCAAGCTCTGAGGTAGATATGTGTGATGACATGTGTCCCCTGCCCCCAGGTAATGACTTTGCTCCCCAAAGACAGGGACCATGACCATTAACACAGCCTCAAACCCTGCCAAGAGCCCTGTGGAGTTCCCCGCTGGTATTTTGGGAGCTTTTCAGGTGCTGTGCTAGGAGCCAGAGATACCAAAGACCAACAGCCCCGGCCCTGACGTCTTACGGTATAAGTGGGGCGGGGGTAATGAGGGGGCGTTGTTTCACTGAAGTCGGAGTGACAGAGAGAGAACCAGCAGCGGTTTCTAGGTCGGAGCAGGGCCTAAGTAGCCGCCTGGAGGCAGGGAGCACGCCCCAACAGGAGCAGCATGCTCGGGGCTTGGGGACAGGGGAGAGAGGAGTGTCCCCAGACCGTGGTTAACTGGGGCCCGAGGGCTGCCTCAGGGGGCCCTGCAGGTGGGGAGGAAGGCTGGGCACCCACTGGGGCTGGGCCCGCAGCCAGTGGAAGTGCGGATGTCCTCCTGGGACACAGGAGCCTCAGAAGGGTGCCGGAGCAGGTGACGTGACTACATTTTTATTTTTAAATAATCACATCAGCAATGCTGCTAGGGTGGAACAGAAGGGAAAGAAGCTGAGGAGCCCATTGAGGGTCTGTGGTGGGAGGTGGGGGTGGGGACTGTGTGGGAAGGAAGGGGTCGTGGCTCAGAGAACCCCTCATCAAGGATGGCTTCACAGAGGGCCTCCCCCAAGGGACAAGGTAGGAGTCGGCCTCTTTTCCAACTTCCAAAAGATGTAAAGCCTGCTTGTCCACCGTGCTCGTCCCCGCCCCAACCCCCGAAGGTCAGAGGGGAGCTCTGGCCGCCCCTCGGGCTGCCTCTCGGGCCTGGCCAGCCCTGCGGGTCTGTGTGTGTGAAGCCAGATCTGAACGTTCTGGGGCAAGAGTGACAGAAAACGCAGAAGGGAAGTGGCTTAAAAGCCGGGCACTGCTCGCACAGAATGATGCCTGACCCCCAGCTGCATAGGTGTGGCCGTCGGAAGTGGGACAGGCAGCGATCGTGGGCCAGGGTGCGGAAGGGGGCCAGAGGGGCCCGGAGAACAGCTCCCCAGGGCCCCTCTCCGCAGCAGCACAAGGAAGAGTTTTCTCTCCAAGACAGCACAAGCCAGACAAGGAAAGAAGGCTTGAAATGGAAATGCAAACAGAAGAGCCACCCCAGGCAAGGCCCCCCCTGGGGGAGGGACAGGTGCCCCGACAGGGCTTGCAGGCAGGGCAGGGTGCTGCCACTTACGGGGAGAAAACAGGAAGGGGCTCTGGGGGCCCCACTGCCTGGAGTGGCACCTGGCCAGGGCCCCAACCACCCAAAGGTCCTCTCAGCATGGGTGGCCATTGTAAGGTGCTGACCAAGCCTGCAGAAAGCCTTCCAAAAGTGACGCCTCGGCCAGCATCCCTCCAGACAGAACGGCCAAAGGCATAGCACCCCGGGCTGGGGCCGCAGGCGTGCATTTGATCACAGGACTTCCCGTACTCTGGTACGGAAACGGGGGGGGGGGGGGGGGGACAGCTCGTTGGGTACGTCTTTCAGGGAGAATAAAATAGTGCCCAGGGTGGCACGAATGTGGAACTGGGGGTCTAACGGATATAGGTCACGATTCTTGGCACCCCAGTGTCCCTGACCCCCTTCTCTAGAGCAAACCAAAACCGACGCCTTTGCTTCTGGTCACCTCCCTGAAACCAGGCGGCTCCTCGCGTGAAGCGAAGGACCAGGGTCAGCCGTTGCGTTCTGGGCCTCGGCTGTCCCCTTCCGCTCCTCCCAGGTCCGTGAGCCCATCCAGACCGTCCCGGGGAGGCAGCCGAGGGCTCTGAGGACCCGGAGCTGCAGCCTGACGTGTGGTCGCTCCTGTCCGTCCCTAACCTCGTCCCCGCCACTTGGCGGGGGACGAGCAGGAGGCAATGATAAACGTGTGCGTGGCCTAGGACGTCACACTCGTTAACCCACGTTCCTCCTGGAAGACGTGACACTGCCCAGAGGAGAGAACACAATGAACCCCCTCACTCGACGACCGCGCCCCGCCCAGCACCTGTCCGTCCAGCCGCCGCGTTTCTGAAGCACACCGGGCCCACGGGGGGG
>PVJL010007670.1:0-75290 GCA_004026885.1 Lyroderma lyra | reverse complement strand
GAAAAATATCCCCTGTTCATGGATAGGAAGACTTAACATTGTTAAAATGGCCATTCTGCCCAAAGCAATCTACAGATTTAATGCAATACCCATCAAAATCCCACAATCATACTTTTGTGAAATAGATAAAAGAATTATTAGATTTATATGGAACCATAAAAGACCTCGAATTGCCAAAGCAATACTACATAAAAAGAATCAGGCTGGTGGCATTACACTTCCTGACTTCTATTTATATAACAAAGCATCAATAGTCAAAACAGCTTGATACTGGCAGAAGAACAGAAATAGAGACCAATGGAATAGAACTGAAAACCCAGAAATAAACCCACAAATATATGGACAAATAATTTTCGATAAAGGAGCAAAAAACATACAATGGGGAAAAGACAGCCTCTTTAGTAGGTGGTGCTGGGAAAAATTGGAAAAACATATGCAAAAGAATGAACCTGAGCTGTGAACTCTCTCCATATACAAAAATTAACTCAAAATGGATTAAAGACCTTCATATAAGACCTGCAACAATAAACTGTATAGAAGAAGACATTGGTACTAAACTTATAGACCTAGGACTCAAGAAAGACTTTATGAACCTGTCCTCAAAGGCAAGGGAAGTAAAAGCAAAAATAAATGAATGGGACTATATCAAACTAAAAAGCTTCTGCACAGCAAAAGAAACCATCAACAAGGCAAAGAGACAGCCAACTGAATGGGAGAAAATATTTCCCAATAATGCATCAGATAAGGGTCTAATATCTAAAATATATAAAGAACTAATAAGACTTAGCAACAAAAAACAAACAACCCAATTGAAAAGTGGGCAGAAGAACTAAACAGACACTTCTCCCATGAAGAAATACAAATGGCCAACAGACATATGAAAAAATGCTCATCCTCATTAGCTCTCAGGGAAATGCAAATCAAAACCACAATGAGATACTACCTCACACCTGTGAGAATGGCTATTATCAACAAGACAAAGAATAACAAGTGCTGGAGAGGATGTGGAGGAAAAGGAACTCTGGTACACTGCTGGTGGGAGTGCAAACTGGTACAACCACTGTGGAAGGCAGTGTGGAGGTTCCTCAGAAAATTGGGAATGGAGCTACCATTTGACCCAGCAATCCCCCTTCTGGGGATCTACCCAAAGAACTTGAAAACCTTTGTCCGCGAAGACTTATGTACCCCAATGTTCATCGCAGCGCTGTTCACAGTGGCCAAAACATGGAAACAACCAAAATGCCCTTTGACAGATGACTGAATAAAGAAGCTGTGGTACATATACACAATGGAATATTACTCAGCTGTAAGAAAAGATGAAATATTGCCATTTGCGATAAAATGGATGGACCTGGAGATCATCATGCTAAGTGAAATAAGCCAGACAGAAAAAACAAAGAACTGCATGATTTCACTCATATGCGGAATATAAAATTGAAAGCAAAGAAAAAAAGAAATGAACAAATAACCCATGGACACAATCAATAGTTTAATGTTTATTTGGGGATGAGTGGGTTAGGGAGGGGAGAAAGGGGAGGGGGTGGGAGAGGAGGCGGGAAGCTAAATATAAGGTGATGGAAAGAGAAGTCACATTAGGTGGTGAACTTATTATACATCAAGTTGACAATGCACTGTAGAATTGTATGCCTGAAACCTATGTAATCCTTGCTAACAGATGTCACCCCAATAAAAAAAAAGAAAAGAAAATTACTTGTAGAACTGATTGTGAAAGAATTAGAAGACAGCATAGAACTTAAAATAATATATGGAAAGCCTTGAGTGGTAGATGAAAGTTATGCACTGAGCCAGGGTGCTCTAGATCCTTTTCTCTTAAAGTGTGGTCACAGGATCAGCATCAACTGGGAAGTTTTTAGAAATACAGAATCTTGGCCCACTCCAGACATTCTGACTTACTATCTGCATGTTAAAAAGAACCTCAGGTCATTCATATGATACTAGTATTTGAGAAAACTTATCTAGAGCATTTTAGACATGGCTATCTATCTGTATGTATCTTCCTACTGCCATGGTCACAGCAAATGTAAATAAAGCAAGTATAGGTGAGTTCAACTTCCCCTACTAATTCTCATTGTTGTTATTACTATATGGAAGGAATTTTGGACTGGGAGCTAACAGAACTTATTATTTTGGTTGCCTTTGTGGGTTGGTTTATGTTGCAAGCAATTATGCAAGGAATTGCTACTTAAATTGCTCTTTCTATCTCTTCCTGCTACCATAAAGTATAATATTACACAGAGGGAGAAAAACAGAGGAGTCTGTGTCTTTCAACTGAGTGTAGACCATTTTCCAGGTTCCTTCCAAAGTATGTTGAAGTGTGTTTAATTGCATTGATCCTATTTATCTACCTTGAAATCTTATCTTTTTCAAGGATCTCCCTTATAAGACATGCATATATTAATATATGCCCACATTCCAGTGGTACACAAAATTCAAATTCTTCTATATGAGTCACAAGAGGGGTTTACATCTTGTTGGTTTGCAATGAAATTAACCAGGAAGCAAGGAAAGAAAATAGGAGGTTGAAAAGCCTACTTCTAGTATTGTTACCCAACAAACATATTTCCTCATAGAATAACTACAAATCTCAAAGCAAAAAACAAAACAAAAACAAAAAAAAACAAACAAAAATAAAAACAAACAAAACAAAACAAAACAAAAATGAGAGGGACTGCTCTCGGTGAAAGAGGTTTTAGCTATCTCTACTTGGTAGTGTGTCTGCACCTCCAGTCTAATATGTCTAAGACCTATTGTGTGTATTTCTGACCCATTATTTCTCTAGGCCTATAGTCTTGAGAATTAATAAAAGACCTTTGATCCTGACAGTACTTTAACAAAAAATATGGAAATTATTACCATGAGTGCCATATGTGTTTTTCTTCATGAACTGACACTAAAAAAATACATGTATAAAATTCAAATTATTTTGAACAACTTTTGGATAACAATGCATGCATTTTGATGAATTGAAGAAACAGTTTGATATGGTGTTTTGGAGTAAAGCAGATTTAAGTCTACATTTTGCCTTAGTGTTATGTTAGTTTTATGAGGTTGGAGAATTAAGCTAACTTTCAAATTTATAATTTCTTATAAGTAAAATAAGAATAATATGGGAAGGAACAACAAAATGGCAGCATGAGAGGGACCTCTGAAAACTCCCCTGGAGATTACAACTAATAAAACATGTATATCTTAACTAATGACTCTCTATACAACGCACAGTCACAACTAAAAAACTGGATCCCCACATTAAGTTACCTTCAGTGGGAAGAGAGTTAAATGGAGGAGAAAAAAGGGGAAGTGCAGAGACACAGGCTGCACATGGGATGCACGCCCCTGCTCGGAACTCTATCGCTGTGGGAGGGAGAAGGAAAAAGGCAGTAGGACATCATTACAGACCCCATTCAATCTGTGGGACAGAGGAATTAAGGCTCAGAGTCAGGGATGTGAGATACTGCAACCAGACCTCACTTTGGCCCAAAGCAGGTGCAGACTGGGTCTGCAACATACAGTAGTTCAACTTCATTTCAGTTCCAAGAGAAGGGGGTGCAATGGGATCATGGGGAGCCACATTGTGACCTCACTCCAGCCGAGGAGGAGAAGGAGAGAAAGGGCTGTGGGGGAATTTCTCTGTCCAAAATCAGCATGGTCTGAGAGATCAGCATAGAGGACAGCTGACCCAAAGGCTAAGGGGAGAGTCCTCAGGGCAAACCGAGAACAGAAGGGCCTAATTATGTCCAAACTACCTGCATGACCCTGCAGCCCTAGGAAGAAAACAAAGATGGGAACACCTCTCCCTGACAAACCTCTGCCCATCCAGTGAACAGCAAAAAACTGCAGCAGTGAGTGTTGGGTTAAGGAGCAGAATGTTTACAAAGAGGCTGCCAGAATGAGAAACCAGAGAAAGGAAGCTCAAAATATACCTGAACAACAGACAAAAAAGTAAAAGTGATGGGGACAGATGACTCATTATAAACAGAGCTTAAAGCAATGATTATAAAAATGCTTAGAGAACTTAATGATAATTTCAACAAAGAGATAGGAAGCATAAAGGAAGACATACAAACCATTATAAAGGACCAGACAGACAATGATTATATTATCTGAAATAAATAAGGAATAAAAGCCACCAAACTAGATGAAGTAGAAGTGCAAAACACAGATTTGCAAGAAAAGCCCACAGAAAACAGGCAATCAGAACAATATATAGAAGAAAGAATCCAAAAAAATGAGAATAATCTGAGATTCTGCTGGGACAACATTAATTGTAAAAGCATTTGCATCAAAGGCCTACCAAAAGGTGCAGAAGAAAAGCAAGGGATCAAATGTTTATTTGAAGAATTGATAACTGAAAATTTTACTAACCGGGTAAAGGAAATAGACATACAAGCCCAGGAAGCATGGAGAGTCCCAAACAAAATGATTCTAAACAGGAACACACAACGACACATCATAAGTAAAATGGCAAAAGTTAAAGAAAAAGAGAAAATTCCAAAAACAGCAAGATAAATGCAAGTAGTAATTTCTAAGGGGATAACCATTTAACTCTCAGCTGATTTCTCATCAGAAACCTTACAGGCAAGAAGGGAATGGCAGAAAATATTTCACATGATGAAAACCAAGGATCTATAGCCAAGAATAATGCGTCCAGCAAGGCTAGCATTCACAATTAAAGGGCAGACAAAGAGCTTCCAGATAAGAAAAGGCTAAAGGAGTTCATCACCACCAAACCAGTACTACAAGGAATTTTAAAGGGACTTCTTTAAGATGGGAGGAAGGATGGGAGAATGGATAAAATAAGGGGAAAGAATGGAGAAGTCTAGTTTGATTGTTACAAGGGATTACTCAAAGAGATATAGACTATAACATATGAATATAGTCAATAAGGCTGCAGAAACTTTGTATGGTGTTAGGTGGGCACTAGATTTGTTGGTGTGATGGGAGGAGAGCTGGAGGGGTGAGCAAAAATGGGGAAGAAATCAAGAAGTACAAATTCATAGTCACAGGGGTATAAAATGCAGCATAGGGCATATAATCAACAACACTGTAATTAACTATTTATGGTGTTAAAGGGGAATCAGATGTATCAGAATGAGGATTTAGTAAGTTATATAAAAGACTCATCACTGTGCTGTACACCTGAAAGCATTATAATATTGTAAGTAAAATGTAATTAAAAAAATACACTATGAAATAATCTGATCAATTGCTGAAAAAAATAATATGGTGTGAAAACTATAAGGGGAGAAGTAAAGGTGTTATGTGATTCAGAGAAAGATCAGCTAACCTGAATTCGGGGAATGAAGAAAGGCTTTCTGTAGGAAGTAAAATCTAGGTTAAGACCTTACTATAGACACAAGTTAAATAAATGAAGAAAGTGTTGGAAACACTGGGCCAGGCAGGGAAATATCTGTGAAGGCACAGAAGCAAGAAAAACATGATGCAAAAAGTGACTCATAAGGAGTTTTTGTGAATGGAGAATGGAGTATAGAATTGAAGGTAGAGTGAAGAAGATAAAAGCTAATGAATGTGGGAGAACAGACAGCCTTCAAATTACAAAGGCAAATAAAAAAATGGAACATAAGTGTCACACACACCATGCTGTGTTGCATATGCAATATTATTAAACCAATGGGGAATCAGAAAGCTTTTAAGTACAGAGGTGATGTCAGATATTCTTTTAGGTCAAAGTATAGAGTACAGTGAGGTAGATGGATTGGAGTATGGGAAGGATATGGGAATTGAAAGACAAGAAACCAGTTAGGAGGATAGTATAGTAGTCTGGTAATTCTATTTGTAAATTTTTGAGTAACCTCCATACTGTTTTCCATAGTGGCTGTACCAATTTACATTTTCATCATCAATGTGTAAAGGTTCCTTTTTCTCCGCAGCCTCTCCAACACTTGTTATTACTTGTCTTTTTGATAATAGCCATTCCGACAGGTGTGAGGTGACATCACATGGTTGTTTTGATTTGCATTTCCCTAATAGCTAGTAAAGTTCAGCATTTTTTAAAATATATATTTGTTGGCCATTTCTGTGTCTTCTTGGGAGAAGTATCTGCTCAGGTTCTCTGCTCATTTTTTTAAATTGGATTGTTTGTTCTTGCATTGTTAAGTTGTACAAGTTCTTTCTTTATATATATTTCCATATTAGCCTCTTATAAAAGGCATTGTTTGCAAATATCTTCTCCCATTTGGTTGGTTGCCTCTTTGTTTTGTTGACAGTTTCTTTTGCTATGCAGAAGTATTCTAGTTTGATATAATATCATTCATTTATGATTGTTTTTACTTCCCTTGCCTTTAAGATCAAGTTAATAAATTTCTTTACAAACCCAAGGTTCATAAGTTTAGTACTGTTGTTTTCTTGTATGTACTTTAATGTTTTCGGTCTTATGTGGAGGTCTTTGAGTCATTGTGAGAAAATTTTGGTATATGAGGTGACAGATTGCATTCTAGGTTTATTTCTTGCATGTAGATTTCAATTTTTTCCTGCAAAGTTTACAGAACAAGCTTTTTTAAATCTCCATTGTGTTTTTTATGGTGTCAAAAATTATCATTCCACATATATGTGGATATATTTTTGAGTTTTCAAATCTATTCCATTGGTCGATGTGTCTGTTTTTCTGCTACTATCATGCTGTTTTGATCATTGACACTTTGTAATACAAATTACAATTAGAGAGTGTGGTGTCTCCAGCCTTGTTCTTTATTGATAGGATTGCTTTGGCAATTACAGGTCTTTTGTGATTTCATATAAATCTGATATTTTAAAAATCTGTTTCTTGAAAGAATGTAATGGGTTTTTGGGGAGAATGACATGAAATCTCTATATTGCTTTGTGTATTATGGCCATTTTTAACTATTTTGATTCTTCCAATCCAAAAACACACAATTTATTTCATTTATTTGTGTCTTCTTTAATTCCTTTAATACTGTCTTATTGTTTTTAGTATATAAGTCTTTCACATCCTTTGCTAAGTTAATTTCTAGGTATTTTATTCTTTTTGTTGTGATTGAAAAATATATTGTTTCTTTTCTTTTTTTTTTTTTGAAGTTTCATTGTTAGTATACATGAATGCAATACTTTTTTACATTGATTTTGTTTTCTGTTTTTTGTTTTTTAAAGTGGTGGAACAAAGAGATAGTTTATTGAAGAAAAAGTACACTCCAAAGAGGCAGGAGCAGGCTTGAGCAAGGAGAGTGGCTCAAGAGCCTACATTGATTTTGTATCCAGAAACTTCACTGTGTTTGTTTATTGTTTCTAATAGTTTTTTGATTGAGTTTAAAATTTTCTATATAAAGAATCATGTCATCTTCAAGAAATAAAAATTTAACTTTTTCATTTCCAATTTGGATGCTTTTTACTTTTTTCTATTGCTTAATTCCTCTGGCTAGAACTTCTACTACAATGTTCAATGACAGTATTGACAGGAGACATTCCTGTCTTGTTCCGAATTTATGAGAAAACTTTTCAGATTTTCACCATTCAGTATGATATTAGCTGAGGTTTCATTATATATGGCCTTTATTTTGTTGAGGTACTATCCTTCTATACCCATTTTTTAAATTGTTTTGATCATATATGGTGTATCACATGGGCTGATTTCTCTAGGTTGAACCATCCTTGTGCTTCTGGAATGAATCCTACTTAATCATGGTGTATAATCTTTTTGATGCATTCTTGTATTCTATTTGCTAATATTTTGTTTAGGAATTTTGCGTCTGTGTTTACCAGAGATATTAGTCTATCGTTTTTGTGTGTGTGTGTGTTGTCCTTACCAGGCTTTGGTATTAGGGTAATGTTTGCCTCTTAGAATGAATTGGGAAATACTGCCTCATCTTCAATTTTTTCAGAGTCTGAGAAATATGAGCATTAATTCTTCTTTGAATGCTTGTTAAAATTTATTGGCGAGACCATCTGTTCCAGGGATTTTGCCTTTGGGGATGTGTTGGATGATTGCTTCAATTTCTTTACTATTGATTGTTCTATTTAGATTATCCAGTTATTGATTAAGTCTAGACAGTCTATGTTTCTAGAAACTTATGCATTTTTTTCTACCTTGTTAAATTTGGTGGCATAAAGCTCTTCATAATATTTTCTTATGATCTTTTGTATTTCTGTGGTATCAGTCATAATTTCTTTCCTTTCATTTCTAATTTTAGTTATTTATGTCCTTTCTTTTCATTCTTTGGATAGCCAAGTGTTTGACTATTTTATTGATTTGTTCAAAGAACGGGCTCTATGTTGTATTAATTTTTCCTATTGTCTTTCTTTTCTCAATTTTGTTTAGCACTGCTCTAATTTGTATTATTTCTTTTTTTCTGATGACTGGGTTTTTCCTGTTCTGCTTTTTCTGGTTCTTTAAGATGGAATATTAAGATGTTTACATGTAATTTTTCTTGTTTCTTGAGATAGGCCTATAAAGATATAACTTCCCTTCTTATTACTGTTTTGATGCATTCCAATAATTTTTATGCATTGTATTTTCATTGTCACTAATTTTTATGTATTTTCTAATCTCTTCTCTTATTTATTTTTTGATCCAGTCATCTTTCAGTAAGATGTTGTTTAATCTCCATGTATATATGATTTAACCACTTTCTTTTTTCAGTTGATCTCCCATTTCAATACTTTGTGGTCTGAAAATGCACTTGGTATGATTTCAATCTTCTTGAATTTGCTGAAGCTAGTTTTATGTTCCAGCATATGGACTATCTTTGAGAATGTTCCATGTGCACTAGAAAAGAAGGTATAATCTTTTGTTCTCAGACGAAGTGTCGTATAAATGAGTATTATGTCCAATTGCTATTATGTATAATTTAAAGCTGATATTTCCTTATTTATTTCATGTTTGGATGATCTGTCCTTGGCTTTTATGTGGGTGTTTATGTCCCCTACTATAATTGTGCATTTTTCAGTTTCTGCTTTCAGATCTGTTAGTAGTTGCTTTGTATATTTTGGTATTTCTCGATTGGGTGCATATATAATAATGTGTGTCATGTCTTCTTGCAGTTCTTTGTACCTTTTATCACTATGAAATGTCTATCTTTGTCTCGTTATCTTAATCATCCTGAGGTCTATTTCATTACATATCAATATAGTGACTCCTTTATTTTATATTTTTATGCCATTTGCTTGGAGTATTGTTTGCAACCCCTTCACTTTGAGTCTGTGTTTGTCTTTACAGCTGAGGTGTGTCTCTTGGAGACATATGTGGATGGGTTTTATTTTAGTCTGACACTCTGTGCCTTTTCATTGGTTACTTCAGACCATTTACATTTAAGGTGATGATTGATATATGAGGGTTTCCTGTGGCCATTACTTCCTCCCTTTTTAGTTTTTGTTGTCCCGACTTTTTCCTATTTATTTAGATATTTTTATTTCAGATTGAAGATCCTTCTTCGTTATTTCATGTAATGACAGCCTCATGCTGGAGAATTCCCTCAGCTTTTGGATGTCTGAGAATATATTTATTCTTTCTTCGTAACTGAAGGATAATTTTGCTGGATAATTTTTCTGGATGGAAGTTTCTCTCTTTTAATATTTTGAATATTTGATTCTACTCCCTTCTGGCTTGTAGAGTTTCTACTAAGGAGTCTCATGATAGCCTGATGGGCTTTCCTTTAAAGGTTATAATTTTATTTTTTTCCTGGCTTCCTTGAGAATTGTCTCTCTGTTTTTTGTTTTTGACATCTTCACTATAATATGTCTTGGAGAAGATCTACTAGGATCCAGGTAGCTAGGGGACCTATTTTCCTATTGAATTTGGGGTTCCAGATCTTCCCATAGTTTTGGAAATTTTTTACCAGCTATTTGTTTGAGTATGCTCTCTGTAAAGTTTTTTTTCACACCTTCTTTTAGACGTTTTTTCTAATGGACTCAGTTCTTGTAGAGTTCTTTTAGTTATTTTCACTCTGAAGTGCCTGTCTTCTTCTTTCTGTAGCTATGATTCCTATAGAACTATTTCATTTCTCAGATCTTTTATTGCATTATTTCTCAAATTTCCATGTAATTCTTGTTTATGTTTTCATTTTTTTTGTTAAAATGTTCCTTTTGTTCATGGAATTCCTTTCTGAGGTAATTCATCTCAGTCATGGTGCTCTCCTAATAATGTTTCAATTCTCTGTGAGTTTTTAGAATCACAGCCTTGTATTCTGTGTCACTTAGATTGTTTATTTCCAGATGTATAAGATCCTTTTATGAAGATTTTTAATTTTCTGTCTGAGCAGCTTTGAATTTTAAGGTACTTATTGTGTTCAAAGTGTTTCTTTTCTTGGGCATAAGGGCTTTTCCTGGTCTGTCTTTCTCTTCCCAGTTGGTATCACTGTAGTGTCTTGCTGTAGATGAGACACTAGGTGTCACTGAGGGGCAAGCTTTGGGAGATAGGGAAGGTGGCTAAGCCATATCTCTCACCTCCACTGGCACTTGGGAGTAGGGTTGTTCGCAGTTGCTTCACTCATCAGGGAAGCTGGGCAAGAGGGTGAGGACATGGAACCCAAGCTGGTAGTGGCCTGTGCTCACATTGGTTGGAGCAAGTGCTGCCAGCTCAGCCTTTCTCCCTTCTCCTGAGCCTGTGTTTTACCCAAAACCATGTTTCAATATTTCATTGTTTTCATGGCAGGCACTCTCAGTTTCAAGTGCCCAGAGCTGTGGTGGTGCAGCTGGGAGCCTTGTCCCACCAAGGGTAGTTCAGGTACTTTGTTAAGCCTCTGAGTCACCCAGGGCACTCTGCTGGGGCTTTAACATGCTGATGCTGGCACCAATTCACCCACAGTCTCACTGGGTTTTAACTGCTCTCATCCCTGCTCTTGTCACCACTTGTCATTCTGCCTGATATTGCGTTGCTTTTCAGCCAACATCTCTTGCCTCTTTCCTAGCTCCTTCAATCAGCTTCATTTGGGTTGAGTCATGATCCTCATTTGTATCTCCTCTCCTTCTGTTCTCTCCCTCTTTTCCCAATTTGCCTCCCTTTCTCTGACTTTTAGGCATTTTCCTGAGATGTGTGGATCTCTCAACTGACACTGTTCTTCTCAGGTTTTTCCATGTTGGATCCTGACTGTTCACTTGTATTTTCCAGGAGATGTCTCAGGGATAACCTCTCTCGTTGCCATCTTGTCCCATTCTGAGAAATAAGGTCTCAGATAGACTCTTGTACCCTGATCATTAGGAGAATAGATTAAAGAGGAAGGGAAAAATAAAGTCATGTATATATCCAAATTCACTGCCCATCTCTTAAGTGGCCTTTGTAACTTGTGATCGTTACCTATTCATTTTGAGTAAACATTTAAATATTGCTATCAGCTAATCCCTAAGGAAGTCATTTGTAAAGTCTGATTTAGGTCTTGGATAAGCACTAAAGCAGAGGATTAGAAAGCTGCAAACACCATGACTCTGCAAATTTTCTGTGCTACAGTTGGAGAAGAAAAGAGATGTTGGAAACTGCCAAAAAATGTTGAAATACTAATAAGGTCAATATGAAAAGGGTAAAACTTAGTACTGAAGTGGGAACAGCTGCTTGGGAGTGAGGCAAAGAGAAATTTGCACAAAGGTGGGTGAATAAAGGAGATGAAAACATAGCATCCAAATATATTCTGATGTAAGAATCCAATGTATTGCAATTCTGAACAGTTTTTGTCCTTGCACATAGTGGTATGCTGAGATAAATATTGACTTCTCGAACTCTTCACTATCTGATATTTCAAAGTCTAATTGATAGGAGACCTTGGTGATCATCTAGTGGTAACTCTGTTTTATAGGTGAGGAAACTGAGTCACATAAGGAAAGTTGAGATCCAGTCATCTGATCCCTCATTCAGTCTTTGCAACTTATGTTCCAACACTAACGGAAAATATAATATATATAAAATGCATAACTTTTAATTCCAAGGCTATTGGAATGCTTAAAGTTGTCTGTAGAAATTACAATATTTATAAAAAATACATTAAACATCACATGAAGTATTTTATATAAATGCATATTTGTCAGCACTATAAATTAAAAAAAGGGAACTGTGATAAGCTGATGTGAAAATTATCATTTTAGTATATTCAGTTTGACCTATTTCTGTAAAAACAAGCTGTTCATAACTGCAAATTTATTGCTCCTGTCTCAATGTTATGTGTCACTGAAATCGGCAGTTTAAAACTCAAGAAGAGGGAGGTTATCATCATTAAGTAATGATAATGCAGATGAAATCTGAAACTTTCTTCAGGGACAAGAGCAGAGGGTGGAGATAAGTGCATGCTTATTCCAAAACAGCAAGTGCCTGTATTTCCAATCATGTATTGCTTGCTTGCCAAAGGCATCAAAGTAGTTCTCAGAGCTAAATTGAAAAATATATACATATATTTGCAATGCTAATATTCAGAGGTCATAAATATTTTAATTGAGTGCAAAAGGAAGTGTTTAGCAAATCTCTACCCATGAGTATGTGTATATGTGTATACCTTTTTTACTTATTTAAAATAAAATAAAGTGTGCAATACATAAGGCTTGGTATATAATCATTACCTAAGAAAAATTACTTATTTCTGGCATTTATAAATACAGTTATGATTTTGAATAATCAAGTTATTTATGCATATAAGTAAGTTAGAGCTTGAAATAATTTGAAATAATTTTCTGATCAGTAAAAAAAAGTGTTTCAAAGCACAACAAAAAAAAAAAAGAAAAGAAAGAAAGACTGGGACCGAAACTCTTATGTTTGCTGGCCTACATTGATTAAATTCATGAAAATATTGCTTAACTTATTGCACACTTATTTTTATGCAAAAATTGGTTTTGTGATCATGGATACCACTATGCTGTTCTGAAGGTGAGTCAGATTATCAAAGTGCTCAACTCTACTGTGGTGTCAAGGACTATTTACAAGATCTGTGGGAAAACTGATGGGGACAATTAAGGTCACTGGTTCTCAATGGAGAGGGGTAGTATCCTACAGGGAGTACTTTGACAAATATGAGAACTTATTTTCTTTTTAATTTCCTCAATGATAGTGGGGTGTGCTATTCACTTTTTGGTGGGCAGGAGACAAAAAAAATACTACCTTAAAATATCTTATTATGTCTTTATAATCTCTTCTGAATCTAGAAGCTAAATTTATTTTATATATGAACCCTAAACATTTTTCTATGAATTTAATATATGCTGCAATTTCCAGGAATGCAATTACTATGTAAATTAAAGAAAGGTAATGTTACAAGAGAATGGGACACTTCTTGGTATGGTGTTCATGTTCTTGGTGTCTCAAAGAATTGAATGAGACACAGAAATAAAGTGGTGAAAAATTACTGTATTAGAAATAGAAAGTATACTCCAAAGAGGTAGAAGCGGGCCTGAGCAGGAGAGTGGCTTGAGGGCCCCGACCAACAAGGCTTTGGCAGTTCTATTTTCTTTAGTTGTAAGGGGTTACACCTATTTGGGTGCAGGACTTTTTTGATTGACATTTTTGATTGACAGGAGGTTATGACATCTACTTTTTTTACTGCGCATGTTCCTCGCTATCCCTTACTGAGCAGGCACATCAGGTGTATTGGATGTGTGACAAGTGTTGAAGGGGACATCTGGGCAGAGATTGAATTTGCCCTTGCAGCTGGCCAAGCTCAAATAAATTTGTGTTTCAAGATCAAGGCTGCTGTTCCATGAAGTTTCAGCACTATTTTTAAACATTATGTTCCTGGTAACAGTACTACTCAAGTTATAAAATTGTGTAGTGCAATACAACTTCATTAGTCTACATTTTAAACTATCATGTTCTCAGGTATTTTAGATATAGATGCAAGCTTGTAAACACTCCATCTTTATTATTTTCTCTACTATACTTATGTATGAGCAGGTATATATGAAAATATACAAGGGCTGTCTGAAAAGTATCCAATCATGATACATTTATGGCTGAACTTTTTCTGGACAGCCCTCATATATATGTGTTTAAAATGCTTTATTTTTCTTCTATTTTTACAGTTATAACAATATATTATTTATTTAATCATTTATACATTCAAAAATATTTGTTGAGTAGCCACTTTATGCTAGACATTGTTCTACACACTTGAAATAAAAATTCAGCAAGACAGAAAGACACACGTGCCCTCATTCTGGTGGGGAGACTCATGTCATAGAAAGTAAATGTAAAGAATGAGTTAATATATCATACCTTAGAAAGTGATAAGTGATACGGAAAGAAAAAGAAACAAGCAGGGTGAGTGACAAAGAATGCTAATTATAAGGAGAATGAAAATACTGCAATTTTAAATAAAGTAATGCTGGCTAACATCATTAAGAAGGTGACATTAATATAAAAGCTTGAAGGAGGTTGAAGGATTGATTCATTCAGATAGTTTAGAACAGACGTGTTCTTAGGATATGTGCTCTTTCTTCTATGTTTTGGCATTAGGTGTCCTTTTCTTTCAATTCCTTCTTCCCTCATCTTTACTGGTTTCCTCTCCTTTTATTTCTCTTTTGGTTTTCCCTTTTTCTGTTAGGCTTCACCTTGGCTACTAGTGTCTATCTTAGGCATTGCCTATATCACTCAAGATTAAAGAGGTTACTGACCATCTACTTAAAATAGCATTACATGAATTCAAAGTGCTGAATATTTTGAAAACATATATCTTTCTTGGGTAGTCATATGAACTCTTCGGCTATAAGTTGTGTGGGGTAATATCAATTTTGTGTCAAAAATTGATTGAAATAATCTACCCTCAATCTCATCACCCTGTTACTTCCTCAGTGTCTGTTTAGTATTTTGCTCATAGAATGTCCACAAGAGACTTTTAATGAACTACTTGTAACTCACGTTGAGCTAAAAAATATCTCCCCTTTTACAGTTAAGTGGATGATTGTATCATTTTTATAATTTCAGTATTTCACACAACACCCCAAAATAACATAACTATGTAGAAGTCAGCTGATTGCCTTCAAAGTTTATTTTGTTTTTAAATAACTTTGTTCAGAATCTCATCTCTTTGGATTCAAAGATGAAACAACAACAACCAAAAAAAAAAAAAAAAAACCTTACAGTTAAAGAGGTTTATATTTCACATGTATGAAAGGAGTCCCAAAGTAGTCAGTGGAAACACATAACTGGGATTAGTATTTTCAATATCACAGAAATTTTCTAGACTTGATGCACATACAAAATTTAAAGAGCTCTTGTTGAGTTTTTGTAGTAAAGATTGTGTGCTACACCTAAGAAGCAGTATTCCAGAGTGATACTATCATTGTTTGCACCAATTTGTGAGTGTACCGCTAAAAATAACACCCCTTATTTTTTTAAAGAAAGTTTTTTTAATCAAATTAATACCCCCCATAAAAAGAATAGAATGTTGAATGGTTTATAATAAACATGAAGTTGCCTTTCCAAATTTCCTTTCCCTGTCAATTAATGGGTGATGTTTTGTAAGAATGAGAACAGTTGTCTCTTAAGCATGGCAGTTTTATATGTGGCTGACAAGCAAATAGCAAGGTCACTGTCAGAGCCAGAATAACTAGCTCAAATCCAGGTCACCTTTTTAAGAACATTGATGTGGTGCTGAACCATAGTACTGAACCAAGCAGATTTAGGAGAAAACAACAGAACTGGTAAGCTGTGAGTATGGAAACGGGTCGACAAGAGGTAAGATGTAAAGAATGTGTTAGAGGTGCTGGTACCTACCTATGGTGACATTTAATGAGGCCCCAATAACAAGGAAGTGTTGACTTCTGATGGTGTGCTCTCTGCATTTGAAGGGGCTGATCACCAGAATAATGGGTTTCAATGACTCATTCTCTCATTAATTATTTGGGTGATTTTAAGTAACTTATTTAAATATTTGGACTCTCAGTTTCTTTATCTGTAAAATGGGAATAATGATTTCTCCAGAGAATAAATCAGGAGTTTTTGAGAGAATATGGGGGTACTTTGAAAGCTTAAACTTGTTACATAATTATGAGATATTTTTATACGTTATTTGTTCTTAAACATGGAACAGGTAAAACAGTGTTTGCACTAGGGACATTTATTATCTTAGAGATCCCTTTGCCACTACTTAATTATGAGTTGTCAATATATATGCACATAACTTTGAGGTTATTGTACCCTTTCATATGAACCCCTGCTATTGGTTTTCATGGAATACTCTTTTCTATCATAAACTTTTCTCACTGTAGTCACTAATGAAATATTAAAAATTTGGCACAGGAATAGTTGCCAGCTTTTCTGCTGACATTCTTTGCACAAATTTATCAGAATAGATGTTTATTTGCTAGGAAAAAATCATGTAAAAATCTTAATATTTAGATAGAATTTGAAGCACCTGTCCCATGACTGCAAAATTAGTATCCAGTCAATATTGCAGCTAAAAAATTCAGTGCCTTAAGCCATTTCTACAGGTTTCTCAGTTGTCAAATTTGTTCCACATCCCTTCAGGATTTATAAGAAAAAAACTGTCTCTGAGACTGTATCTTCACCTTTGTGCTTGGTACTCTGGCATATCATGATATATGCTGTCACATGTTAGTTTTCTATGAAAGAGAAAAAAAGGATCACTTCTATAATTATTTTTATACTGTGTATTACCACCTTTCTGTTCACCTTACTACTTTTAATTAGATGGTCTGAGAGTCATTTCTGGCCTTCTTTCAGGGTATATATTCTTCATGAATACACTAACTCCACTTCTTACTGTATTTACTCAAACCTGAATTGTTCAATGTCTCATCATGTTTTTTGTTGCTTTTGACCACTTATCTTTGTGTTGTATGTAATTCTACTTGCAGTTGCATGCATGTATAAGCTGTAAGAATGGGTGTTAAGCTATACAGTTTTCCATCAGTTATTAAGGCTGTCTTTAGAATATAAAGCTATCTCAAATAACAGCAAAGAACAGACTTTTGCTTATGGGGCCTGTTAAAATTAACCTTCCTCTGCTATTCAAATGAGGGAAGACACAACTATCCTTTAATTGGACCAGACCTTTGGAAGTGGCAATAAAGGTTTTAGCTAAACAGAGTGATTCAGATGACAAAAGAAATTTGAGTGTCTCCACTGCCAACTCAATTAAAAATGCTACATTTTTATTTAAGAAGAGTTTGCCAGCTACACAAAAGAATGATTGCAGTGCTCTGACAAATCAAAAGACACTTTTAGCCAGACTAATACGTGCACTGTACAAAGACATGGTTGTGTGTGTTAGGCTGCAGAAAACCTCAAATTGTAAGTAAAGAAAAATGACACAATGAGACTAAAAAGGTTTTCCTGAGCTTGTGACTGCACTCAAAATAGAGAGAAGATACCCTGTTTTTTGGAATGTTTTTATTACCCACCTCAGTCAGCATGTCACAAAATGGATGGTGTGAACTTTGAAAGGCTTAAGTACAGCAAAGTATCTTGAGATTGAGATAAAGGCTTTTAAATGGGGCACTTTGATCAAAGCCTCACCAAAAAAGATGGTGCTAGCTTAGGCTTGGTGAATCGTTGACAACGACTGGTTGTCCATTTGAAAGAGGCAATATTAATGCAATTTGGCGAGTCATTTAAAATCTAAAGCGGAATTCCTAAATGTGAAATTAAAAAAACAAAGGCAAGATGATGTGAGCCTACCTCCTAGGATTTGTTTTAAACCTAGGTAAGTCTAGAAAATATAGACATTAGGGAGTGGAAAACTATCATCAGTTCCCCTCATCAATTGCCATTATGTTGAATGGTTGCTGGTTTAGGTAATTTAAGATGTAGTTTATATCTGTGTTTACCTAGAACCAGAGTGTCTTTAGCATCTATATACCCATTGTACTTGTGTGCTGTCTTTATTTTGCTAATGCAGGCAAGAAGACATTACACTTGTTATTCCACTTAGTATTTATAATTTTAAAGCAAGTTATTAACACAGCCATCATATATAAGGATATGTAACTGTATGTTCTACATATAGATTTAGTTTGAAAAGTAATTTGAGACATGTTAAAAAGTATAAGTTTTGATTTTTGACACAGCATGTACTTCTGTTAATAATATGAACATGTATGCCATTTCTTAATGACATCAAAAAAATTTGTGTAGACATCTTAAGATCATCTCTTGGAATTCATTTGTACCATGAGCAGTTGACAGCATACAAATAGATTTTATTTTGAATATTTATTTGTGGCTATTACAGCTAAAATGTGCACCACACTTTAGAAAGCTGTGGTACACATGGATAGTAGGTATTACCATACCGATTATAAAAGGTGTATACCAAGTCCTGCTTTATTTTCAGTCAATACTACTTCTATGAATTCAGTTACAGAAGAAGCATCATAAGTTGTGATTAGAAACCCAAGATTATAAATATTTAAAATCTTAAATTTTTGACAAATTACATATGTACTGAAATGAAAAGCAATTGGTTAAAGCTGCTTAACAGTTTAGCTACACTATTAATTTTTACTAAATTTATTGAGGTGATGGTGGTTCTTTAATACAAATCTATAATACATTATCTGTATATGGCACTGTGTGTTCTCTGCCCAAAAATAAATCTTCTATCATCATATATTTGACCCCATTTATTCTCTTCTACTCCCCAACCCCTCTACTTTTACTCTAGTAACCACTAAACTGTTGTCTGTTTCTATCAGTTTTTGTTTGTTTGACTTGTTCTTTTGTTGTTTTCAGTTTTATATCCCAGATATGAATGAAATCATATGGTTCTCGAATTTTTCTGTCTGACTTATTTCACTTAGCACAAAAATCTCAAGAACCATCCATGTTTTTGCAAGTGGCAGTGTTTTATCTTTTCTCATGACTAATATTCCATTGTATATATGTACCACATCTTTATTTAATCATCTATTGAAAGACACTCCCATTGTTTCCATGACTTGCCAACATGAATAATGCTGCAATGAACATAGGGGTACATATATTTTTGGATAAATGTTTTCAGATTTTTTGGGTAGATACACAGAGGAGGAATTTCTGAGTCATATGGTAATTTCATTTTTAATTTTTGAAGAACCTTCAATACTGTTTTTGATAGTGCTTGTACCAATTTACATTTCCAGCAGTAGAGTATCAAGGTTTGTTTTTCTCCACAACTTCTCTTATGCTTCTTATTAACTACACTATTATTAACCCTTGTAAAAGTTTTCATTCCTATGAGAGCTACTTTATAGTACCAAAGCCATCTTTAATTGGTGTAACGTTGTACATACCTTTTCCAAGATTTGTTGATCTAGGTGGACCATATTTAATAGCTATTTGTTTCACAGAAAGTCTGAAATATCTCAGGGCATGAATCCTTAATTTCATTTATGTAACTTTTATAAAATGGATTTTATTTTTGGGAAAAAATCATAAATACAAAGTGAAAATATTTTTCTCCCGTCACTTTACAGTCACATGAAAGAATTTCCATAGCTGAATGTAGTTAGCACAATACACTTTTGTATGAAAAAGTGTGAATAATTAACTATTTTAATTTGAGTTCTGGTAGAACACTGAGATCTTTACTGACACTATTTTTATTCCTACTCTATTCTCACATGTATTGATAGTTGTTTGTCCAAACACAACATCCACTCATTTCACAACTGGCCTGACAATGTCTAGCCTCATTTCTCTTGTGACACACTTTTACATGGTAAAAAAAAATAAACATTGAAAATCCTCAGACCTGGGATTAAATCCCAGATCCATACCTAGGATGGGCACATTTAGACAAGTTATTGAAATCCTGACCCTCAGCTTCCTCATTTATGAAATGAGGATCATATTAGTATCTAACTTTTGGGTTGTTGTGAGATTTTTAAATAAAATTATGTATATGATGCATCGTATACAATACATGGAATATAGAAAGTGCTCAAAAACTGTTAATTTTCTGCCTAATCCTATTACCCAAATATAACTAGAGAGATTTATCTGGAGATAGTGAAATAGCCCAGTGGAAAGGAGGTTATTCTCAAACTTACCCTCTGGATATCCCTCAAATCACCCCTATGGAAAAAACAGGCTTCTGTAATGCTGAATTGACCTTTCCACGACTGGGTTTCTATTTTTATGTTTCTCTCTAATCTGTCCCCTTTATGTATAAGTGACATGTTTTCCTAGTTGCATTTTGAGCTTCCTGTGTAAGGACTGTTATTTTCTTCTTCCATATTTGTTGTAATTGTGATAGACAATGAATACATACTAAATACTTGCCTAGAATGACACAGAATTACTGGTCTTGTAGGGAACTTTAAAATCAACTTCTACACTAGCTTCATTTTACAACGAAGGGAACCAAGGCTCAGAAATGTTACAAAATTTACCCAATGTTACATAGCTAGAAAGTCCCAGAGCTGGCATTTCAACTGAACTCTGATTTCCATGCCAGTACTCCTTTCATTACCAAATACTCTCTTTCTTAACATGATGAATTAAATAGCTTGGAAACTGTAGATTATTTTCATGTATCAGCATTTTGGAAAGCAAATCTTTTGGTAAAATTATTTATCCAGATTGGTGGTTATCCCCTCTTAGCTTGCATTCAGAATCATCTGGATGGCTTGTTAAGACATAGAATGTAGGGCCCTACCCAGTAGAATTTTTGATATAGTGTGTCTAGGTAGGACTCAGCATTCTGCATTTCTATTAATAAGAAATTCCTAGGTGATGATGATGCTTCTGGTCCAGAGATCATATTTTGTGAGAAGGTGAGCTAAAGATTTTGTGGATTCTATTTTTCTATTTCTCTTAAAACCAAATTTGATCCAAGGGGCATTGTGTATTCTGGGCTTTCTACAGTGTACAAAGAACATGACAGTACTTGGAACTAGCCTTACCTTTAAAACTTTGTCCTTTTGTTCAAAAGAGAGCTATTGTGTTAGGGAGGGGAGAAAGGGGAGGGGGAGGAGGGGGGGAAACTAAATATAAGGTGATGGAAAGAGAAGTCACATTAGGTGGTGAACTTATTATACATCAAGTTGACAATGCACTGTAGAACTGTATGCCTGAAACCTATGTAATCCTTGCTAACAGATGTCACCCCAATAAGTCTAACAATAAAAATGAATTAAAAAAGAGAGCTATTGAGTACCTAATAGGTACTACATGGTTCTGTAGAGAATCTTAAGGTGCATAAGACTAAGTGACTGTCCTCAAGTAGCTCTGTGACCTCATGCAAGAGGAAAAGTCCACTTTAGGAGGAGCCAGGAATGATCCATAATTTAAGAAGTGATGGAGTTGAGAAAGCTTCAATATAATTGCACATGTGCTCCAGAAGTAATTATATTGACCAGATTCATTTCATTATTAACACATTTCTAACAGCTTTGAGAACATATATGTAACTTCTGAAATGCTAAATTTTATTTTTAATATAATTCTATACTGTCATAAGATACCTGGAATTTTTTTATCTTTTTATCCAAGCTATTATTAATTACAATGATGCTTGATGTCTGAGAAAATAATTAACATTTTATGTAAGTGGGAAGAGAGATTCTATATCCTGGAATTTCTGCCAATTCATTTGGCAGAAGTGGAACTTATTCCAAACATGGGAAATCCAATAACTAATAGATAAAGCAAGTTAATAATTTTAGTTAGGATTTTTTTTGGCCCTCTTTTAGATATTTGTAACTAAGGACCATGGATCCCTAGGGCCTATGTATTTGAGTTTTGGGGGATACTGACTCCCATAAAACTGTATGCAAAAATGTCTGGGCACAAATTTGCACTTTATTCTGGTTCAGATTCTCAAAGAAGTTTACCCTGTTTCTATCAGGATACCAGAAGAGAAATAAAATAATTATAATGCAAGAGCTCTGACTTATTATAACTTTTGTCCTTGCATTTTACCTATTTCACCATATGACATGAGAGGCTTTCTTCCTTACTATTTTCATGTAAGTGGATAGAGGAATGTTGGGAGAGAGAAATCATCCCCAGAAGGCAACTCAGATCTTTTTCACCATCTGCATCTTCATCTGGGTTATTTGCTTGTTGATCCCATATACTTATTAATTGCACTTCATTTTACTTACATTTAGGTTTCAACCTATATAGATAATAAATAATCATAGCAGCCAAAATTTTCCTGGTCAAATTAGATACAGATCAGTGATTCTGAAAGTATATCCCTGAAATAAATACCGCAGCACTATCTTCTTCATCCTTTCAATCTGCCTAAATTGAACCATCCAGCAAGGTTCGGCTCAAATCCCTCTTCTTCCATAAACTCTTCTTCAGTAGGAAGATGCAAGCCTTCTCTGCTTTCTTCTTGATAGTACAGTATTATTTTGGATTCTATCAGTCATTTTATTACTTAATTAAATACGGTTTATTAGTATTTTATACAAAGATTGGATGGTACACATGTGCATACTGTGCTTCAAGCAGAATGACATAAACAGACTGAGCACTTAAAAATCATTATTGAATAAATATAAGGAATAGACTTAGGTTGTCAACAATATTCTCTAGATTTGAGAAGCGAAAACTGTGACAGCCTTAATTTAATACAATCATAGAACTTATTAGTAGTTTAAAACACATTGATGCCCCATAAATTCATGGTAGTAACACGGTTGGCAAAAACCTGGGATTGGCACAGAACATCTGTTACTTCTAGGAAGAATGACAGAGCCAGCAGCTGGCATCATCGGTTTCTTCTGTATCCATTACTATCTAATAGCTTCCAAATCATGGAATCAACCAACAGTTTCAGTGGATGAGAAACATTTGGATTTTCAGCTTTGCTGCTAGAAGTAATATGGGCCACTTTAATATCCAATGACTGTGCTTCTGAAAATGGTATGTGCTAGATGTTGAAGGCGTTTGTTCAGTGAAATCTCATTAATTCAGAAGCATATAGTCATCAGTCATTTTGAAGATACAGACTCAAGCCAAATAATTTAACACTTGAAATGTAGCTAGCACTATCACCTGCTTTATATAACTTGATTCTTTTTTTCTTTTTAATTTTTTATTGAACTTATTGGGGTGACATTGGTTAGTAAAATTACATAGGGTCTAAGTGTACAGTTTTATAATACATCATCTATGTGTTGCATTGTTTGTTCACCCAGAGTCAGTTCTTTTTCCATCATCATGTATTTAGTTTCTCCTCCTTCCTCCCCAACTCTTCCCATCCTTACCCTCTGGTAATCACTATTCTCTGTGTCCATGAGTATATAACTTGATTCTTATAAGAGTCCAAATAGATATATGTGACTTGCTCAAGGTCATTCAAGGACTCCATGACCTTTCCACGAAACTATGCTACCATTCAAATTCACATATCACCACTTATTGTTCACCAGGCTCATAAGGAAAAGTTTTTTCACCTTTCCTTGGCAACTATATCATATAACTCTACCACTTTAAAAAAAAACAGAGTGAAGATAAAACACAGATAAAATTAGATTTTACAATCTAATGAAACACTCTTCTTTGTTATTTGACAATAACGTCATTCAAGCATCATCATTTAACAGCTTTCAGTTCCAGCAAGTACAGAGCATGTTTATTTGGCATTTTGAAAGAGAGTTGAAACCACAATTTGCACAGCAGAAGGCAATAAAGAATTCCACTTTGATTAGTTATGTTTCTTACTGGTTTTTGATTGGAAAGGCTTCTCTAAAATTCCCATAGACAGTACATTATATATTTTAATTGTCAGAAACAAAAACTTTCAAACAGTACAACTTTATTACACTATTTAATACAGATTTACTTATTTTTTTTAGTAGTTTTCATTCTCATTTTACATAGGCTTGCAAAAGAGAAGCTTCCTCATAAGTATATTGTCCTGGATAATTTAGGGTCCCCCGTCTGAAGTTAGCTTATTTGAACCTAAGAAATCCCAATGCTGATGGCCTCCTTGGAAGTACGTAATTTTCCTAAAGCTTATGGACTAATAAAACACATATATCTCATGATTATATCTCTTTTTTTTACCTGCTTATATATCTGCCAGGAATGTCATTCCTTTTCAGCTAGTAATTTCTAAATCATCCTCATGACCCATGCTAAAATTCAGTTTTTCAATGAAACTCCTTGATTTCTGCAAGCAAAATTGCATTTTCCCTCCTCTGTGTTCCTACAATATTTTATTCATTTATTTATTCTACACTTGTTGAATTCTGTTGAAACTCAGTATTTACTTCTCTGTTTCCCCATCTTGGACATAAGCAACTTTAAGTTAGGATTCATTTCTGACTTTTATTTCTGTTTTCCACAATGCCCAGAATATCATTATTTCTTTCATCATGACCATCTAGCATTTATTGAGTGCCACATACTGCATTGAGGACCTTGTACAGGTTAATCTCTGAGGCAATTAATTTTATCCTGATTTATACTCTAAGAAAACTGAGGATACAGGGAGGCTCATAAAATTTGCTTAAGATCATGTACTACATAGTTGAGAAGTCTGAATTTTAAATTAAAAATATAGGAAGTGAAGTTAACATAAAATTAACTATTTTAAAGTAAACATTTCAGTGACATTTAGTTCATTCGAAATGTCAAGCAATCATCACCTCTACCTAGTTTCAAAATATTTTCATCACTATACACACACACACACAAAACAAAAGAAAACAAAAACTCTGTGCCTACTGTGTAGTCACTCTGGAACCTCCACCACCCAGCTCTGGAAACCACTGATCTGCTTTGTGTGCTTATTCTGGATATTTCATATAAATGGAATCATACAAGGTATGATATTTTGCTTCCGAGAATGGATCTATTTTAACTCCCCCTAAATCTGGAGTCCATTCCTTTACCTACTATATTTTTCTGTTTTACATTATAGATGCCCACTATATATTTGATGGTTGAACGAATGGTTACAGAGAGAACACTGATCAGGGAACTTATTTTCAACTTAACCTTGTTATTTATAATTTGATTTACATTCTTAAAAGAGCCTTTTGCAAACCAGGTGTCAGTTTAGAGACTGCAGCTTAGATGTAGTTGAACAGTATGGAATGTGGCAAGAAGCATAGGTTTGCAGTTAGCTCTCTCTTTATGATTCATATTTTTTTCAAATTGGCAACTTACAATTAATTTACTCATGATTGCACTTTTAGAATAAATGTAGAAGAGACACAGTTGAAGTGAAGCTGGCAAGCTACCTAGTATGTGAATGGATTGTTATCAATTTGGTTGCAAGAGCTAGAGGAGTGGGCTCCTGAAGGGAAAATGAATAGAGCTTTCCCCTAGTGACCACTTTTCTCCAACATGTGCTCTATTTATAGGGCAGACACTGATTTTTGGAGTCTGGTTCTTATGGACTACCATGATTTGAGAAGTGCTTTCTTATTTGAAGGCAGGCTGACTTGTTAGGAGAAGTGTTAGAGTGTTTTTTGTTTATTTGTCTGTTTTGATTCACAATGTGAGAGTTGATTTTTGACACTACTTAAAAAGCAGTAAAATGTATCACATTCAGTCTTTGATTACTGTCCTGACCGGTTATAACTAAGAAAACCCCAAATAAATAATTGTTTTTCATGTTTCTATCTAAATGCATATTAATTTTATATTGCTTACATGCAGCAAGTTTTAGGAAGCTTTCTTAATTATGTCTCTATGTTTTTGGAAATGTAATTATACCTTAACTGATATAACAACAGAAAATTACTACACCTAACTTTTAGATCATCTGCTACTTGGGGTACGATTTCAAATCTGACATTTCTTGTTCTGTTTTCTAATACTTAGAAGGAAAATTTAGTTTTAGTTATATTTATATCCAGGAAAAAAATAAAACCACAGTTCAAAATTTTAAATGGTTTTATTTTGTTTATGTATGGATTTGGGGAAAGAGACAATTATCATCTCAGGTTTAGTCATAGCTAGTTCTTTACTTATGCCTCTCTGCCTCACTGAATATATAAAAAGGCCTTACCGTTTACTTAAATTCAAGATTTTATTGAGATAATTATAGATTAATGTGCAGTCTTAAGAAATAATACAGAGAGACCCAGTCTACCCCTCACACAGTTTCTCCAATATCTTGCAAAACAATAGTACAATATCACAAGGATACAGACATTGATACAGTCAAGATACAAGACAATTTAATAAATACAAGCTTCCTTTGGGTTACCAATTTTATAGGCATACTGACCTCCCCTGAATCTCTATCCCTTATCTTTAGCAACCACTAATCTGTTCTCTATTTCTATAATTTTGGAATTTTAAGATTGCTATATAAATGCAATCACACAGTGTGTAACCCTTTGAAATTGGGGTTTTTTACTCATAGTTCTCTGGAGAGTCATTGAAGTTATTGTGTCTGACATTATCTTTTCATTGAAAGCCAGATTACAGATATTTTTAAGAAAAATGAGATAATTGGAAATATCTAAGCCTCAATATTGTTGCTTTCTAGGGTTTCTTTATTATAAACCAATTCTTAAAATTGACAGCACCAAAGCCTTAGCCACTATGCCACCAGGGAACTCCCAAAATTGAAAGTTAACATACTAATTAAGTATGCATATGTGTCTAATGTGTGCTTCCAGTCCATTTCTGTATGGCATTTATTCCAGGAACAAGTTTTCAAGGGCAGTGAGAATACTTTTCTTTCCCATCACTATTGATATTCTATTGTGGACTGCACTTACCACAAAATCAAGAAACTACAAAAATAATTCAAGTGTTTGAAAACTGGCAAAATGTGTTTGTTGTTGTGGTTGACACTTGGAAAAGAAATTGTTAAGTGTCATTTATCACTTGTAGTTTTCCACTGAGACTATAAAACTAGATCTATAGGTCTTAGTATGATATATGAATTAAATAAAACAGGACATTAAAATGTAATTTTTACTCCTCTACTATTTTAAGTCAGTTAAAAGGTTTTGTTGAAATTTTGTTGATAAACAAAATGTGAGGCAGATCTTTTAAATTCAGCAAATTCACTAGTTATTTTTCCTGTGTTTGTGCTGTGTTCTCAGCTCTATTTAATAGAGACACCACACCTTGATTAGCAATGAAACCATGTGAAAATTCAAATTACCTTCCTAGAAGGTATGTAAAAGAAAATACTCTTATAGATTTAAAATGGTTTTTATATGTTTAAGAACAGTACTTTAGGCTTAATTCTTCAGGCACATCTTGCATCATGGTGTTGTAGAAAGAATTAGAGTTTTGAGATCCTGAAAAACTTGGGTTCTCATATTTATAGCTTACAATGTCAGATATGACATTGGCAAGATTCCCCCAATCTTCAGTTCTATGTATATAATATATAATTTAAATATTTAAAAAGATGTCTATTAAAATATAGCTACCATACATTATATTATTTTCAGATGAACACAGTAGTTTTTTTAAATTCATTTTTATTGTTAGACTTATTGGGGTGACATCTGTTAGCAAGGATTACATAGGTTTCAGGCATACAATTCTACTGTGCATTGTCAACTTGATGTATAATAAGTTCACCACCTAATGTGACTTCTCTTTCCATCACCTTATGTTTAGCTTCTCCCCTCCTCTCCCACCCCCTCTCCTTTCTCCCCTCCCTGACCCACTTGTCCCCAAGTAAACATTAAACTATTGATTGTGTCCATATGTTGTTTGTTTCTTCATTTCTTTTTTCTTCAACATTTATATAAAGAAGATCATTATGGTAAGTCCAGCAACCAAAAAACAACATATCATGCTTTTACAGTATTATTGACAATATTCCCTATGCTGTACATCACATCCTTATGACTTACTGTAATTATACCTGGAAATCTGAATCTTTTATGCCCTTTCACTTGTCCCCCCTTTTTAAATATTTCAATTACAGTTCACATTCTATATTATTTATATTAACTTCAGGTGTACAGTAGAGTGGTTCATTGCTTATATTAATTTATGCGATGATTCTGCTGACTAATCTAGTACCCACCTGGCACTATACATAGTTATTACCACATTATTGACTATATTTCCTATGCTTTCTTTAAAAGCTCAATGACTGTTTTTTAATGACCAATTTGTACTTAGTCCCTTCAACATTTCACCCTGCCTCCCAAACTCTTCCCATCTGTCACCCATTGAATCTAGTACTCATCTGACACCATACATAGTTATTACAATATTATTGACTATGTACCTTAGATTATACCCTACATCCCTATGACTGTGTAACACCACATTTGTACTTCTACATCTCTTCCCCTTTTTTACCCACCATAACCCCCCACCAATCTGGCAACCAACAAAATTTTCTCTGTATCTATGAGTTTGTTGCTCTTTTATTTGTTTACTTTGTTCTTTAGATTTCACAAATAAGCAAAATCACATTGTTCATGTCCTTCTCTGTCTAACATACTGCACCCAGCCCAGTACCCTCCAGGACAATCCATGAAGCCTTGGATGGCAAGAACACATTCCCGTCCAAGCCAAGCAATGTCTATTAATCGATCAATGAGCATCCAAACTGTCTCCACATCTTGGCCATTGTTAACAATGCTGCAATGAACATATGGATGCACATGTCCCCTCGTAGTAGTATTTTGGGCTACTTCAGATAAATACACAGAAGTGGGGTCACTGTGTCCTTCTTTGTCTCTGGTTGTAGCCTTTGTTTTAAGACTATTTTGTCTGGTGTAAGTATTGCTACCCAACTTTCTTTAAAATTTCATTTTTATGAAATACATTTTCCATTCCTTTATGTTCAGTCTGTGTGTGCATTTCAATCACAAGTGAATCTCTTGTAGGCAGCACATGTAAAGGTTTTGTTTTCTTATCTATTCAGCCACTCTCTATTGTAATGGGAACATGTAATCTATTCCTATTAAAAATAATCAGTAATAGACAGCCAATTGTTTCCACTTTATTATTTACATTATTTACTGTATTTTCCATGTATAAGATGTCCCCCTATATAAGATGACACCCATTTTTTTAATCCAACATTAAAAAATCATTATCAAGTGGTTACTCCCATGTATAAAGCAACTCCCTGTTTTTGGTTTAACAATTTTGACAAAAGTATCATCTTATATATGGAAAAACATGGTATTTTTATTTTTTCATCATAAGAAGTCTCTCTAAGATTTCCTGTAATTCCTTTAGTTTTTCTTGTCTGATAAGCTGTTTGTCTGTCCTTCAATTCTAAATGATGGCTTTGGTAGGGAGAGTAATATTGGTTGTAGATCCTTGCTTTTCATCACTTTGAATAATTCATGACAATCCCTTCTGGCCTGCAAAGTTTCTGTTGAAAAATTAGCTGTGAGTTTTATGGAAGCTCCTTTATAGGTAACTAACTACTATTGTTTAGCCACTTTTAAGAATCTCTGTCTTTAACCTTTGGAATTTTAATTATGCTGTGTGTTGTGATTCCTGGACTTGAATGTCCATTTTCTTCATCAGGTTAAGGAAATTTTTAGTCATTATTTATTTAAATAGGTTTTCAATTCCTTGTTGTTCCTCTGTTCTTTTTTTCTTTGATACCCCCATGATGTGAATGTTCGATTTTATGGTGCTGTCCCAGAGGCCCCTGAAACTGTCCTCATTTTTAAAATTCTTTTTTCTGTTTGCTATTTTGTTTGGGTGTTTTGTGTTTTTTTTTTTTTGCCTTATCTTCTAAGTTGTTGATTTGATCCTCTGCTTCATAATATACTGTTGATTCCTCTAATGTATTCATTTCAGTTATTGTATATTTTAATCTCTGACTAGTTCCTTTTTATGTTTCCTATCCATTTTTATGTTTCCTATCCATTTTTATGTTTCCTATCTCTTTGTTGAAGTTCTTTTGAGAACATTGAGCATTTTCATAACCTGTGTTTTGACCTCTGTGAAGGTAGATTGCTTGTCTTCATTTTTTTTTCCTGGAGCTTTGTTCTCTTCTTTTATTTAGGAGATACCTCTTTGTCTCACCATTTTGGTTTTCTCCTTGTATTTGCTTCTGTGTTTTAGGTAGAACTGCTATGCCTCCCAGTGCTAGTAGAGTGGATTTATGTAGTACATGCCCTGTGAGGACTAATGGTGATGTTTCATTGGTCACATGAGCCAGGCACATCATGTATCCTTTTTGTGGATTGTGTGTGCTCTCATGTTGTAGTTGAGTGTTGGTTGTTGTTTACATGTCAATGGGAAGGATTGACCCTCGAGATGAAAGGTTGTGAGAACTGGATGTGACTATACTGGGGGAGCTTCAGTGCAGGTGCTGAACCCATACAGTAGAATTCACTTTGACAGTTCTCTGGTGCCTGACCAGTCTGCTCTTTAGGTGTGTCTACTTTGGAGGCATTCAGGTGAAGCTCCAGCTCGGTCTGAAGAAGATAGCGGCTAAGTGTGCCAACACTAGAGACCTCTGTGAGGGGATCTGCTGCAGGCCATGTTAAGCTGCAGGCTGTGCTCTACCAGGGGCCATCAGACATGAGCCATTAAGGAACTTGCCAATGGCTGCTGCCCATGATGGGCTTGGAGTTGCCTTGAGAAGTCAAGTTATGAATTGAAGTTGGCTGTTGCTTGTGACAAGCTTGGGGTTTCTCAACCATATGTATTGGAAATGCTGAAGCAAGCTGCTATTTATTTGGATTGTGTGAACATTTGAGAGATTTAAGGAAAGTCTGCAGCATGAGCCAAGACAGGCTGTTTGTACAGAAAAGTCACTGGAAGTGGACTGGTGATGCTCGAAATTTAGCTGAGGCAGGGTCTTTGGGAATCACCAGGGCTGGGTGGATGAATGGTGTTAGCCATATTGATGGAGACTCAGTTATGTTTGGTGGCCACATGTATCTACATGCTGGGATGTAAGAAGGCTCAACAACAACAAAATAAACAATCGCTTCCACCAACTCCTCTGTCTGGGAGAAGGCACCCCTCCAGGCCTCTCCCCAAAAGTAGAAAACTCAGTTCCTGCTTATGTGTCTCTGGTGTCTTTTGAGCCCAGCCCTGGAGCTCAGAGTAAGTTAGTTCATCAGTGAGTAAGTTTGTGCATGGGTCTTTTAAGAGGAACACCTAAAACTGCAGCCACCCTTATCTCACTCAGCCACAATCTCACTTGGCTGTCACAGCCAGAAATTATGGGGGACTTTTATACTCAGTACTAGAACCCTGGGCTGGGGAACCTGGTGTGGGGATGCAACTCCTCACTTTTCTGGGATGGGGGACTTCAAAGCTGAGATATCCCTCTTAATTACTAATGGTCAGACATGGATGTGAGACTAGCCTTTCCTACATGTCTGCCCCTTCTACCTGTACTGAGGCGGCTTCTTCTGAATGTCCTTAGTTATGGGGCTTCAGTTCAACTAGACTTCAAGAGATGTTCAATGGTTGTTCTTTAGTTTAGTTGTAATTTTGATGTGGTCATGAGAGGAGGTAATCACAACATGTACCTATACTGCCATCTTGATTGGAAATGTCTGTAATATCAGATATTAATACTTATTTTACTCCAGCATTATCTCCATTTTTCTGTTCCTCTCTGAAGCAAAATTTCGTGCAAGAATTGCCCAGAGTTTCTGCTTCACTTTCTTGTTTTCTATTGTCTCTCCAAACTTCAGTAGGTTATTGTAACCACCATTATAATGAGATTTATCTTATCAAGATCAACAGAGACCTCAAAGTTCTATCATGGCTGCTTTGGACTACCTAGAGGACTAATAGGACCAGTGCTACCAAGGTTTGAGAGACAGTGTACCATCTCAGGGAAGGCTTCTTTTCCTAGGAGAAGATCTGGCCTTTTCAAACACTGTCCAATGTCAGTTATATATATGAAAGGAAGAGATGTGGGAAAGCTTCTAAGAACTTTATAATGTCTATCACTCATATTGTCCTCAAGCCTAGTTCTCAAAGATCTGAGTCTTGGAGTGTAAAAGTTATCATAATTACAATAAAAATAGTAATATAACCCACTCGTCCTCAAATAAACATTAAACTATTGATTGTGTCCATGGGTTATTTGTTTGTTCATTTCTTTTTTAGGGAGGGGAGAAAGGGGAGGGGGTGGGAGAGGAGAGGGGGAAGCTAAATATAAGGTGATGGAAAGAGAAGTCACATTAGGTGGTGAACTTATTATACATCAAGTTGACAATGCACTGTAGAATTGTATGCCTGAAACCTATGTAATCCTTGCCAACAGATGTCACCCCAATAAGTCTAACAATAAAAATGAATTTAAAAAAAGAAGTAGGCTACAATAAAATATTTATAAAAAATAGTAATATAATAACTATATCATCCAAGTCTGTGTAATATATGAAGAGCATAAAACCATATTGTTTTGTAGCCTGAATAGATACTTGAGTGTAACACCTAAGTGCTAGAGTGCAACAACTATAAGGATAAGATTGTGCAGCTTTCTCATTTGGGGTAACTTTGCATCATACAGCATTGCAAAAACCAGAGCATTAACTAAATACAGCTGTGTAAATAAGAACCAGGTTAGTCTCCATTTGGAGTGTAAGTAGCGTATCGCTCCTTAATGCTTTGTTATCAGTTTTGTAGTTTAAAGTAGCCTTGTGTTTATAATGGTGGTACTACTGTGGCCATCTCAGTTGTGAGTTAAACTATAGCAGAAGAAAGGACAGGAAAACATGGTAGATGCTATATGGTAGCCAAGAGAGCTAATTAAGTAGCACACACTAAACACATCCCTTGACATTTCCTAGGACTCTTTAGAAGGAATTGGAGATGAAGCAAAGTTGACATTGGTTTTGTATTTTATTTAAAATGAAATCTTTACTCCTTCCCCTGACTTCACAGGATCTTCATGATCTAACCTGTACTTATCTCTCCAACCTCATGTCATGCAGCCTTCTTCTTCCTTCATAAAATTCTATTCACATTGCCCTTCTTAATGTTTCTTGATCATATTAACCTTGTTTACACTTCATGGCCTTGAACTCTCAGTTTATATGCCTGAAATGCTCCTCTGGTTGTCCTCTTGTTATGCATGTCTTATTTCAAATGTTGCCTCTACAGAAATACCTAAACTAAAGTACCTCACTTCTTACTTTCTCACTTTGCAGTTAATCTTTATTATATTTTTAAGTTTTATTTTATAACACATTTTATTATATGAAATTTTAAAAATTACCTGCTTATTGTCTACTTCTCTCTCCTGAGATATAAACTTAATAAAGGCAGGAATCTTGTCTGATTTGTTCAAGAGAGTACACTAAGGACTTTGAACAGTGTTTTACAACAAAGATACACTTAACACATGCTTAATAAATAATTATTTTAATGAATAATTAATTATTTTATAAATATCATACACTATATCATAGAATATAAATTTATTGTGCTATTTTATCATTATCTAATTATATACAGAAGGTGCCAAAATACACATTTTAAGAAAGCAATATATACCAATAACAAAGATGAATATAATTACCTCCGACTTCGTAATTACAAGAGGTGCTCAAAGTGGTTACCATCAGTATTTATGTAATTTCTTAAAGTTTTGGCACACCTGGTATTATAAATATATAATATGATATAATTATATAACTATATCATTATAAACTTGAATATTTTGTGGGTTATATTTTAATTACTAAATATAATTGATTAATAATTATACATAATTATAAATGAAAGGGTGAGAATTCATGAAATAGCTATGAATTCCCATGTCCAATATCATGTGGGTGCCTTTGATCTCATATTAATAAAGCACACTACCTGGCTTTTATTGTTAAATTTATTTGGGTGACATTGGTTAGTAAAAATTGCGTAAGTTTCTGGTATCCAATTCTACAATACATTGTCCATGTGTTGCAATATGTGTTCACCACCCAGAGTCACTTCTCTTTCCATCAGTATGTATTTGAGTCCCCTCCCTCCTCCTCCAGACCCCACCCCTCTTACACTCAGATAACCTCTAAACTATTGCTTGTGTTCAGGAGCTTTTGTATCTTTCTTGCTTTCAGTTTTATGTTCCACATATGAGTGAAATCATATGATTCTTGGTTTTTTTCTGTTTAGCTTATTTCACTTGGTGATCTCAAGGTCCATGCATGTTATTGTAAATGGCTATATTTCATCTTTTCTTATGGCTGAATAGTATTCTACTGTGTATATGTACCATAACTTCTCTATTCAATCATCTATCAAAGGACACTTTGGCTGTTTCCATGATTTGGCCACAGTGAATAGTGCTGTGATGAATACTGGGGAACATATATCTTTGCTTATTCAGGTTTTCGAACTTTGGAAGTAGATAACCAGAAGGGGAGTTGCTAGGTTTTATGGTAACTCTGTTCTTAATTTTTTGAGGAACCTCTATACTGTTCTTCATAGCAGTTTTACTAGTTTGCATTCCCACCAGCAGTGTATAACGATTCCTTTTTCTCCACAGTCTCTCCAACACTTGTTATTCCTTGTCTTGTTGGTAATAGCCATTGTAACAGGTGTGAGGTGTTGTCTCAGTGATTTCGATTTCCATTTCCCTAATAGATAGCAAAGTTTAACACTTATTTTATGTATCCCTTGGCCATCCGTATGTCTTCATGAGAGGTATCTGTTCAGTTCCTCTGCCCATTTTTTAGTTGTATTTTGTTTTGTTTTGATTTGTAGGAGTTCGTTATATATTAGTTCGTTATATATTTTAGATATTAGGCTCGTATCAGAGTCTTTGTTTGCAAGTGTTTGTTTCCATTCAGTTTGTTGCCTCTATGCTTTGTTAACAGTCGTTTTTTGTTGTTGTTGTTGTTTTTTACTGCAGAGAAGCTTTTAGTTTGATATGGTATCATTCATTTATATTTCCTTTTACTGTTCTTGCTTTGAGGTCAGGATTATAATAAAGTCCTCCCTGAACCTGAGGTCTGTAAGTTAAGTACTGATGTTTTCTTCTACGCAGTTTATTTTTTCAGGTCTTATGTGGAGGTCTTTAATCTATTTTGAGTTTATTTTGGAATATGGTTATAGTTCACCACTCAGGTTTATTCTTTTGCATGTGGTTGTCCAATTTTCCCAGCACCATTTACTGAAGAAGCTTTCTTTTCCCCATTGCATAATTGTCATTCCTTTGTCAAAAATTGTCTGTCCATAAATTAGTGGGTTTATTTCTGGGACTTCAATTTTGTTCCATTGGTTTTTGTGACAGTTTTTTTTTTCTGCAAAAATCAAGCTGTACTGATGATTGACTCTTTGTAATATAGATTGAAATTAGGGAGCATGGTGCCTCTATCTTTATTCTTTTTATGTAGGATTGTTTTGGTGTATCAGGGCCTTTTTCTGGTTCCATAGGAATCCGATTTTTTTGTTATTTCTTTCTTTTAAAAATGGCTCTGGAATTTTGATTGGCATTCAATCTGTATATTGGCATTAAATCTGTATATTGTTTTAAGTAATATGGAAATTTTAATTATGTTGATTCTTCCAATCCATGAACACAAAATATCTTTTCATTTCTTTGTGTACACTTCAATTTCTTTTAAAAGTGTTTTATAGTTTTCAGTGTATAAGTATTTTACATTCTTTGTTAAGTTTATTCCTAGGTATTTTATTCTTTTTGTTGTGATCACAAAATGTATCATTTTTCTTATTTCTTTTTCTGAGGATTCGTTGTTTGTATATAGAAATGCTGTTGATTTTTGTACATTGATTTTTGTATCCTGCAACTTTGCTGTATTTGTTTATTGTTTTTCATAGTTTCCTGGTGGAGTCTTTAGAATTTTATTTTCTTTTTTAATTCATTTTTATTTTAGACTTACTGGGGTGACATCTGTTAGCAAGGATTACATAGGCCTGAGGCATATGTAAAGTATCATGTCATCTGAAAAAAGTGACAGTTTAAATTTTTCTCTTTCAATTTGGATACCTTTTATTTCTTTCTCTTGCTTGATTGATCTGTCTAGAACTTCCAGCCCTATATTGAATAGCAGCTGCAATAAGGGATGTCGCTGTCTTTTTCCTGATTTTAGGAGAATAGGCTTCTATTTTTCCTCATTCAGTATGATATTCACTGAGAGTTTGTCATATATGGCTCTTATTACCTTGAGGTACTTTCCCTCTATACACATTTTATTAAATGTTGTTATAAATGGATGTACCTTGTCCAATATTTTCTTGTATCAATTGATATAATCATATGGTCTTTATCATTTATTTTGTTTATATGGTGTATCACATTCATTGATTTGTGTATGTTGAACTATGCTGGTGCCCCTGGGATGAATCCCATTTGATTGTGGTATATAATCTTTTTAATTAATTGTTTTACTTTATTTTTTTTTAAGTGGTGAAATAAAAAGATAGTTTATTGAGGAGAAAGTACACTCCAAAGAGGTAGGAGTGGGCTCGAGCAGAGAAAGTGGCTCAGGAGCCTGTTTTACTTTATTTATTAGTATTTTGTATAAATGTTTTGCATCTGTGCTCATCAGAGATATTGGTCTATAAATTTTTGTTTGTTTGTTTGTTTGTTATACTTACCAGGTTGTGATATTATGGTAATATTGGCCTTATAGAATGAGTTGGAAAATATGGACTCTTCTTCAATTTTTTGAGTTTAAGGGGAATAGGCATTAATTCTTTGAAAGTTTGACAAAACTAATGGTGAGACCATCTGGTTCTGGACTTCTGTCTTTGGGGAGGTTTTGGGTGATTATTTCAATTTCCTTGATCTTGATTGGTCTATTTAGATGATTTGTTCTTCTTGGTTCAGTCTTGGTAGGCTATAAGTTTCTAGAAACTTGTCCATTTATTCTAGGTTGTTAAGTCTGGTTGTATACAGTCCTTCATAATATTTTCATATGATCCTGTACTTCTGTGGTATCAATTCTTCCTTTTAATTAGTAATTGCAGTTATTAGTGTCTTTTCATCTTGTCTCTTGGGGATCCTACCCAGGGGCTAGTCATTTTTTTTATTTGTTAAAAGTACCAGTGTTTTGTTGCATTAATTTTTAAATTGGTTTTCTGTTCTTTATTTCACTTTTTTCTGTTCTAATTTTAATTATTTCCTTCTTTCAGCTGACTGGACATTTTTTTTTGTTCTTTTTTTTTCTAGTTCTTTAAGATGGGATTTTAGGTTGTTTGAGATTTTTCTTGTTTCTGAATGGGCCTATAATGATATAAATCTCCCTCTTATCACTGTTTTTGCTGCATCCTAATAATTTTGGTACTTTGTATTTTTATTAACATCAATTTATATGTATTTTAATCTCTTTTTTTACTTCTTTAATCCAGTCATCTTTAATAAATGTGATTTAATCTCTACATATATGTGTCTTTTTATTATGTTTTTTGCATTCTTTGTGTATTTGATCATCAATTTCAGAGCTCTGTGGCCTGAGACTACATTTGGTATAATTTCAGTCTTCTTGAATTTTGTGAAGGTAGTTTTCTATCCAGCATACGGTTTATCCTTAAGAATGTTTTATTGGGTCTAGAAATAAATGTATATCCCTGTGTTATAGAATCGAGTGTCCTGTAAATGTCATTTATGTCCAATTAATGTAATATATCATTTAAAGCTGATATTTCCTTATTTACTTTCTGTTTAGATAATCTGACCATGGCTGTCAAGGAGGTGATTAGCTCTCTTACTATAAATTTGTTTTTTTCAGTTTTTCCTTTTAGATCTGCTAGTAGTTGCTTTGTAAATTTTGGTTCTTCTTTTTTTGGGGGTATATATATTAATGAATGCCACATCCTCTTGTTTTATTGTCCACTTTATCATTATGAAATGTCTGTCTTTGTCTCTTATTACTTTTTTTATCCTGAAGTCCATTTCATCAGATATAAGTTTGTCTATTCCTGCTTTTCTCTGGATGCCATTTGCTTGGAGTATTGTCTTCCTCCCTTTCACTTTGAGCCTGGGTTTGTCCCTCTGGCTGAGTTGTGTTTCCTGGAGACAGGATATGGGTAGGTTTTGTTTTTCAATCCAATCTGCTACTCTATGCTTTTTTATTGGTGAGTTCAGTCCATTTACATTTAGGGTGATGATTGATATATGAGGATTTTCTATGGCCATTGTATCTTCTGATTTTTGGTAGCTTGGTGTCTCAATTTCTTCTTTGGTTTTATCTAAATGTGAGTTGTTTAGTTGGATAATGTTCTATGATTTTTCCTTCTGTTCTCTCTTTTTGCTTATGTGTCTTAGTTCTGAGCTTTTTCTATTTTTGAGACAGTACCATGAGGTTCATGAAAAAGAAATTTTCGTATATGCAGCAGCTCCTTTTCTTAAGCATGCTTCTTATCTCCGTTCTCTTTTGGAAATTTAAACATTTACTTCCTCCCATTTTTATGTCTCTGATGTCCCATCTTTTCCTCATTTATTTTGACATTTAGTTTTATGTTGAATGGCCTCCTTCAATATTGTCTTAAATGCTGGCCTTGTACTGGAGAATTTACTCAGCTTCTGTATGTCTAAATAGGTCTTTATTTCTCCTTCATAGCTAAGGGATAACTATGCTGGATAGATTATTCTTGTCTAGCAGTTCCTCTTTTTTAATATTTTTGGTATTTCATTCTGTTTCCTCCTGGCTGGTATAGTTTCAGCTTTTAAGTCTGATGATAGCCTGATGGGCTTTCCTTTAAAAGTTATAATGTTTTTTCCCTTGCTTTCTTGAGAATTCTTTATTTGTCTCTGATTTTAGTCATCTTTAGTATAATGTGCCTTGGAGAAGATCTGCTGAAATTCAGGTAGCTAGGGATCCTGTTCTCTTCTTGAAACCAGTTCTTTGTATAAGTTTGGGAAGTTCTCATCTATTATTTTTTTCAGTACACTCTCTATAGAATTCTGTTCTGCCTCTTCTGTTATTCCCATTATTGTAATATTGCTTCTTCTAATGGATTCAGTTAGTTTTTGTAGAGTTCCTTCATTTCCTTTGGCTCTCAAATCTGTCTCTTTTTCCTTCTGTGACATTTCCTTATTTCTGTCTTTGATATGAATAAATGTTTCCTCCAACTGGTTGGTCCTGCTTTCTTTGCTAGTTATTTCATTTTTCATTTCTTTTATTGTGTTGTTTATCTCCAGAATTTCTATTTGATACCTTTTTGTAGTTTCAATTTCTTTATTGTTGAAGTATTCCTTTTGTTCACAGATTTCTTTTCTAAGTGATTTTAGAACTGCAACCTTTAATTCTGTGTCATTTAGATAATATATTTCCATATCTATAATTTTTTTCTGGAGATATTTTATTTTCTTTTTGAGCATCTTTGATCCCTCTGGTACCACTATAGTTGATGTGGTTTTGTTTATTTGTTTGTTTGTTTGTTTATTTGTTTGTTTGTTCTTTTTTCTGGATATAAGGACATTTTCCCTGGCAGATATGAAGAGGTCTTTCTTTCACTTCCTATTTGGTGTCAATGCTGTGTCTTACATTATTTTCTGTTGGTTATTCCATCTACTGAAACTGAGAGCTTTTCTGGAATGTGGGCCTCTTCCCTCTAGTCACCCTAGTCTCCATATGCCTCCTCCCTGGGAAAGTGTTGTGGGAGATGGCACTCTATGCCTCCGCGATCAGTGCAGGCAGTAGCTGTTGCTCCTGTGCTTTGCAATTTCCCTGAGCTGCCATGTGGTTTCCACCTGGGAGGGGTTTATTGGGAAAGGTACAGGTTTATTTACAGCATAGGTTAATGGTGGTATGTTGTTTGCAGCTGGCTGTAAGCAAGTACTGAGTGGAGTTGTCAGGGTGAGCTTTGGCAGAGTGTTAGGGGAAGGAGCTAGGCTCAGTTTCTATTGTTTCTTCCTAAAGGTGAGTACAGTGCAGATTACAACTGCTGTGTGTCCTGAGGTCACTCCATTGGGTGCTGGCTCAGCTATAACAGAAGCCTGTTCCTGTATCAGGAGCATATTGGGTTGGGGTCAGCATGTATCAGAACAGAAGCCTGTCTCTCTGTTGGGCATTCATTAGACAGGATGTGTGTACACCCTAACACTGCCTGATTCTCTGTGAGGAGTGCCCGGGTGGGGCAGGTGCGCATTGGCGACTCTGCTTTTCTCTTTTCTCCTGATCCCATGCTTGGCCCAGGATTGTGTTATGTTCTAGTCAGCATTTGCATGGCTGCATGGCTTCCAGCCTCTGGCTGATTCAAGGACACCCTGCATATTGGATGTCTCTGGGCTTGGAGCACTCCGCATTGCAGCTGGGGCCCTATTTTGGCCAGGGCAGTTTAACATGCATATATTCAAGCCTTAAACATCCGGGCTCAGCTCTCTGGTTTGGGCACCAACATGACTGAAATCAGGATTTAACTCACCCACCACCTCACAGTGCTTCAGCCACCTATGCCTCCACACTTGTCAGCTTTCAGCCTCCAGTCAGCTGGGTTCATGCTGCATTTTGGTTTGTGTCCCTAGGCCCCAACCTCAGTCCTTCTGCCAGCACTGGGTCATGTTCTGCTGTCCTGTCTTCCCATTGCTCCCTTCCCTTTTCTCCTGCACGCCTCTCTTTCTCTGACCTTTAAGTGTTTTCTTATAAAATGTTCATCCCTCAATGGAGGCTGCATTACTTAGGGATGCCCTTGTTGGATTTTAGCTGTTAAATTTTTATTTTCCATGAAATCCTCCAAAAATTTCCTGTCATGCCACCATCTTGAGTTCTCATAGTTATTTTTATGTTGCCTGTAGTAAAAGACTAGTATCATCCACTTTTTTCCTCCCCCACACTTTGCTGCAATCTCCTGAAAGGTTGGTTCTACCTTCTTGAGCATCTTCTCTATCTGATAGGAAAAGAAAGTAAGCATAGAAAGACATGGTTTGGAGGAACTAGGATGAAAAATAGGTAAAAGAATGAGAACAGATTGGAAAGGACAGGTAAGCAATGGCAGTTAACTGTCTTGGGCTGGGGATCAATGAAGAGGAGACACATGAATAGAATAACCTGACCTCACTTTCATGATCCATGGATTAATAAGTGGTCATCTTCTTCCCTTTAATAGTTGTAGTTTGTTCTTGCTTGTAGCTTGTGTTTTTCTATTTTAACTTGTCTCATTTGGTTTCTTAATCACATTTCCCATGTTATATCAAAAATAGCCTTCTACAGGGATCCTGATGAGGATAATGAGGAATGGCAGTCTTCATCTTTGTTTGACCAGCAAGAAATTCCTCCAGCCAATGGTAGCCCTAGGGTGGATTGGCATCACAAAATACCATTATTGATAACCCACGGGTGGGGTGATGATACAAAGGAGTTTAGATGTTCTAGTCAGAAAAAAGGGAGCTTCATCAACTCCCTGTAAGAGTTTTCTCAAACTGACCTCTCACTCTTTCTCCTCTGGTTCAGTGTTTTGGTTCACATAGCAGAGAAAAAGTGTTTCCTCAATTCTGGATAGCCACTCTCATTCACTGGTTTATTCTATTATCTCCCAGCTCTCATCCTTACCTAGTATTTTTTGTTTTGTTTTAATAAATGTTATATTTTAGAATATTTTTACATTTACAGAGAAATGGTGAAGCTAATACTGATATGCCTCACACAAAATTTCTCTTATTATTAACATCCTGTGTTAGTATGGTATATTTGTTATACTTAGTGAACTCATACTGAAACAGTGTTATTAACTGAAGTCCATACATTAATCAAATTTCCTTCGTTTTTATTTTTTTTTCTGTCTCAGGATCCTATTCAGGATACCACATTAAATTTAGTCATCCTGGCATGCTTCATTAGACTCCTCTTGACCGTTACAGATTTTTAGACTTCCTGTGTTTGAGGACCTTAACAGTATGTGGAATATTGTTTTTTAGTTTTGTGTTTGTTTTGTTTTGTCTTGTTTACATTAAATTTTCTGATGTTCTTGATCTTATAGCTGAAATTTTGTACTCTTTTACCAAATTCTGCCTATTTCCCCTATACCTCAGTGCCTGGTGAACAATTTTCTACTTTTTGTTTCAATAAATTTGACTTTTTCTTAATCTTAGATTCTGCATATAAGTGATACCTTCCAGTATCTGTCCTTTTCTTTTTGGCTTATTTCACTTAGCATTATGCCCTCAAGGTCTATCCATCTTGTCACAAAAGACATGGTTCCCTTCTTTATCATGGCTGAATAATATTCCATTCAGTGTGTGTGTGTGTGTGTGTGTGTGTGTGTGTGTGTGTGTGTAAAATATTTTATTTACCTGTTCATCCATTGATAGGCAATTACATATTTTACCTTGTCTGTTGTGAATAATGCAGCATATTACCTAGAATTTTGGATTTATTACCTAAAATCCCATGAAGCTAAATACCATATTTAAGTCTCAGTAAAGACATAGATTGTCACTTTTACTCCAACTATTGGCTTTCCAAGGCAACCTTTTCAGGGTTTGTGTGCGTATGTATGTGTGGTTACTGAATGTATGTTAGTGAGTTACTCCTCTATCCTGCTAATATTTATAAGTTTTCTCTTTCAGATAAACTTAGACCAAGTCAATACAATCAGGGATATGGACTTTCTCATGTTAATGATTTATTTAATTCCTTGACTTTGTCATAGAGGTGTCATAGATACTTCTTTTCAACATGCTAAGGCTCAAAGTCCTGTGAGGGTCTGGGAGTGTGTGTGTGTGTGTGTGTGTGTGTGTGTGTGTGTGTGTGTATGTGTGTGTGTTTGAGAGAGAGAGAGAGAGAGAGAGAGAGCAGCAACAGACACACTTTTTAAGGTTCTAGTGAATCTTCTGCTTTTAGGTGTGTGACTTCAGCATCTCACATAGTAGCTTCTTTCTTCTCCATGAGTGACCACCCAATGGACCTATGTATGAAAGAGTCTATCAGTCATTCTCTTGAGCTCTATATAGAAAGGAGGTCAAGAACTGATTAAGACACAACCAATGTTCAAAAGTTTGGAGTCAGTTCCTTGGGGTTAAGGTCTATTACATCCTATTTCGGAATTTAGACACATGATTCAATCTGAGACTCACAAATAGGTCCAGGTTGAGACCCATGATTTAGAACTGCTTTAAAGGGGGCTCAAATCCAGTGATCCTGTTACTGTATGTCAATTTGCTAAACTTATTTACCTGGAACAAAGTTTAGCAGATGCTCAGTAAGACTCAAATGCAGCACAAAGAATGTACAAGCTAGCCAGCAAGCAGTAGCTCAAAGTGCATGACTACCAGCATGTATCAGTGTCAGATAGGAAGCCAAAAAAAAGAAAAAGAAAAAGAAAAATTCCTAGTGGTAATGGATAGTACCTTGATGTCCTGCTCACAGGGCCAATCATCATGATCACTCCAGAGACAGGTTGGATCTTTCACCCAAAATTTTTTTAGATATCAAGACTAATGATACATACTACAAGGGAGTATGAAAAAGTTTATCATTGATATCATGAGGCTTAATAGGGAGAGCAAGGCAGGCTTGTAAGTGGCTTTATTGATGGCTTAAGAGAGCAGAGGAAGGAGGCTAGATTGGCTTTCATGGTTGTAAGAGGATGAAGCTGGAGTGAGAGTTCCTACATACAAGACAGGGTTAGAATGGTCTGAAAGTCATACTGACTTCACAGAAAAGTGTACCTGAGTTATCTTCTCTCACACATATATAAGTGGGAATAGAGGAAATGGTGTGGCACTTCTGTGAAATAGTGTTGTGTACATGTAAGATGTTCAAGCACATTTTAGAATCCTCATAAACTTTATAGCCAGGTTTCCTATATTGTTTTTAGTTTAAGCTGCTTTTAACTAGATGAGTATTTCAGAAGTTATGGTCCTTTAAATATTATTTAATGGGGCTTAGAATTATCTTGGTTCATCAATAGAAAAACTGTTAAGAAAAGACTACTAGCATGAACACCTCTGACATGCTGTCTAAAGGAGAGCAAATCTAATTGTACTATCTCAATTAAGTGAGTTACTAACATTTTTCCTATTTTGGGTAATTATTGTAGTATCCAAAGACTGTAACAATAATAGAAAATAACACTTATTGACCACTAACTTTATGTAGAAATTCCACTAAATATTCAGGACCTACTTAAACTTCATCAGAATTCTATTCAGATAAGTGGCAAAAGTGCCCTGTTTGCTAGTTGTACTGTAATTTCTGTGACCATCTCTATTTCAATACCAGAATTTAAAAAATGTGAGAGAGGACACATGGAAATCTATATGATCTGTGCTCTAAAAGAGCATGCATTATCTCTGTTAACATTTCATTGCCAAAAACTCACATAGCCACACCTAAATCCAAGAGAAAAGGAGACATGTCGTCTATCCAGAAGAATAGAACTTGAATGTTGGAGATCAGCTAAGAATGTCTGTGTCTACCTTACTGTTCATTCCAACCCTAAAAGTTAAAGTTAGGCTTAGCAAATAGCAAATTTTCACAAATATATCTTTTGAATAAATTAGTTGAAATTTTCGGGGGTCAGTTAAGGAGATCTGAAACATATAGAACTTTGTTAAGAAATGTTATTTTAGATTCCAATTAAAAGCACAAGCAACAAAGAAAGTAAATTGAAGTATATAAAAATTTAAAAAAATGATTTCTTTTGCAAAAATAACATCAAGAAGGTGACAAGTCACCCCAAAGAAAGAGACAAAATATTAGCAAATCAGATAGTTGATAAAGGTTTTATATCTCAAAAACAGAACTCTTACAACTCAACAACTATAATACAAAAGACACAGTTAAAAATTAAGAACTAGAATAGATATTTCACCAATGAAGATAATACAAATAGCCAACAAAAACAAGAAAATGTTGTCAACATCATTAGTCATTAAAAAATACAAGTCAAAACTATAATGGAAAACAATATCACACCCACTTGGAAGGCTACATTGAAAAAAATAACAAAAAATGACAAGTATTGTGAATAATAAAAAATGGCAAGTATTGGCAATAACAAAAAATGACAAGTATTAACAAGGATATGGATGAACCAAAAGTCTCATACACTTGCGGTGTGAACATAAAATACTGCAGCCTCTGGAAAACAGTTTGGCAGTTCTTAAACAAGTGAAATGTAGACTTCCCATACTACCAGAAAAATTAAAAACAGGATAATAAACAGGTGAATGAAGCATCACAAAATTAATGGGTAGATAATATTTCAAGATGGAAAAAATGGTCAACTTTATTAAATACTCTTCATAGATAAGATGTAAACAGATGATTATTAAAGTTGGTAGGATGGAGGTTATTGGGAACTTTGAGAAAAAGGAAATTAAGAGTAGAAAAATTCAATATTAACCCGAATGATGTAAATTAAGGACATAATGTGATAAGAGAAATAAATGGTTGGTAGAGGTTTTCTTCTGAGAGATTTGGTTCTCAGGAGAGAAGATATAAGGCACTAAAGCTACAAAGGCATTTGGTATCAGAAGAGTGAATTTTTTTTTAAAATTCATTTTTATTGTTAGACTTATTGGGGTGACATCTGTTAGCAAGGATTACATAGGTTTCAGGCATACAATTCTACAGAAGAGTGAATTTTTAAGAGGGTAGATCCTAGAGCAAATCTATATGCTGCTGTGAATGATTCATTGAAACTCATGATAAAACTGATCAAGAAGATTATTTTAGAAGATGAAATATTGAGATAGCAAGAGTGGTGTTCAGAGTATGAGTAGATGGGGTCCTGAGTAAAAGTGGAATGATTAACCTTACCTAAACAGTTAATGTTTATACATTGTACAGTAGAAAATAATTATGGCAGTTACAAATGCAGGAAATATGCTGGATTTGCTGAGGAAGATATAAGGACACTCTCTTGATTCTTCATTTGTTTTTGTGAAGGGTTTAGGTAAGGTTATTATATAAAATGACAAAAATTAGAGTGTGAATTTGAGGAATTGGGGAAAATAGAATGTATTGAATATTCATTTTTAAGAAGGAAAATGGGCACATAATATGTTATGATTGCTGATTTGAGATATGTGTTCAAGAATTTGAGGCAAAATCAGGCAGCTCACTTTAAATTTCTACAGCAACATTCATCACTTGTTTCAACTACAGAGTAGGTAGATAGGTCGGTTTAACAAGTGTTGTGGTTTTGCCAAGAAAGTACTATGATGGGAAGGTGAATAGGGAGATGGAAAATTATAAGTAAGTGATAATAATGATAGACCATGAACACTAAATTGGCAAAGAATGACAATAAAATGAATGACAAGGGTGGTTAGTAGTGCATTACTGTAGAGTTCATAGATTGGAGTTCAAAACTGAAAAATTATTGGAATTGGATGTGTTTGTGTGTGTGTGTGTGTGTGTGTGTGTGTGTGTGTGTTTGTGTATATACATAAATGTGAGAGAGGTACTTTTGCATATAAAATAATCAGTTGTAGACAAAGAAGTGTATGTTATAAACTCAAGATCTTAGAATTGATACACTTTGGGTAAGTGGCAATGTCCAAAGCATGTGCATTAAAGTGAGTGGCTGAGGCATGGTGGGAGAAAAATATCATTAAAGATGATGGCATGAAAGATTTGCAAAGCCAAAAATGTTGGATTAATTACTACATAGATGTTGATGTGGCCAAAGTGGTGGCATTAATAAAAGTGGAAAGGAAGAAATTAACTGAGAAGTTAAAATGTCAAAGGAATGAAGGGAAACACATAAGGAGGTATAGCACATGATGTTTTCTAAATGGCATGAACTAAAAATGAGGGCTGGATGTTGAAGGAGAAAGGAACAGAAATGGTTTGGAAGTGACAATGAGGAGCAAAGTAAACATCTCTTTTACTTCTACTACCGAAGGTATGTAAAGATAACTAATATTCACTTAACATGACTGTAGAAGTGATTTTTTCCCACAAAAACATATTCAACTTATAAGAAAAAAATAAAGAAAATATGGAGAGAAGAATTTGAAGCTACTGAAAAGTTTGTTAGTGATAGACTAAGAGTTACAAAAACCAGAAAACAAGGGTCTATGAATATTGAGAGATTTGAAACAACTACACACCCCGCTCCCCTCACAACCACATGCAAAAACACCAATGAAGTGTTAAGAAAATTCATCTTCAGTTCTCAGGAAGTTATTATTCTGTGTCTGGTTAACTGTAAAAAGGCTATTTGGGTCCCAAACTTGCTTGAGTCTACTTTTTTCCCTTCTGATACATGTGTCCCCTCCTTCCCTCTCTCCCATCATCAGAAATTGTACAGCGATACAAACACATCTTTTTATACTTGCATTTCAATCATCAACACCAATTTGCTCTATTTGGTCTCAATATATGACCATTCGTGTAAGTCTTTATCTCTATATAGACAGTCATTTATCCAGCTGTTTTCTGGAGAGGCAACAGATATTGTAATCTTTGCATCCTGGTAGGTGTAGAGATTTACTTGTAATGAGAGAATCCTCTAGGCTTTCTTCTTTCTTCTTTGACTGATTTTCATTATTATTTTCATGCTGCCTATAGTAAAAACTAGTATTATTGGCTTTTTCCCACTCTTATTCTTTGATGCAATTCTTTGAAAGTTTGATGCTACCTTCTTGAGCATATTCTTTATCTAGCAGGAAAACAAAGTAAGCACATAAAGACACTCATTTTGGGCAAGAGGATGAGAAGTAAGTGAGAAGGGGGACTGTAAGAGAATGACAGCAGATTGAGGAAGAGTTTGTGTCAGGCAAGGGCAGGTTAAGGGCTTTGGGCTGATGATCAATGAGGAAGAGAAGAAGACACATGAGTAGGGTATTCTGACCTCACTTTTGTGGTCCAGGGGTTGATGAGTGTTTATCTTCTTCCCTTAAATATTGTTAGTTTGTTGTCTTTTGCTTGTAGTTTGCATTTGTGCTTTTGTATTTTAACTAGTATCCTTTAGTTGCTCAGTCATCTTTCCCATGTTATTAATATATCAACAGAGCCTACTTTAGGGATCCTGGAGGATCTACAAACACCTTCCCAAGATCATAAGGAGCCACACACTTTAGCTTTGATTGATCGGAAAGAAATTCCCCCAGCCAATTATGACCCTGGTTTCTTTGACCTCACAAAACACAACTCTTGACAATCCATGGGTAGGGGGAGGATGCAGAGGAGTCTAGTTGCTCTAGTTAGAGAAAGAGAGAGCTCCATCAACTTTCACAAGAGCTTTCTCAAATGGATCTGTGATTCTTCCTCTGGTTCCGTTCCTGTGGTGAACATATCAGGGAGAAGGTGTTTATTTCATTCTTAATAGCCAACCCCATTCAGTAATTTATTCTATTATCTCCCAGCTCTCATCCTTACCTAGTATTTTATGTCTCTTTGAAGTAAATGTTTTATTTTAAAAGTTTTAAATTTGCAGAACAGTGGTGAAGATAATATCCATATACCTCACAACCAATTTTCTTATTATTAGCATCATATGTTAGTATGGTATATTTGTTACACTTAGTGCAACAACACAGAAACAGTGTTATTAGCTAAAGTCCATACTTTATTTGAATTTGCTTAGTTTTTACTTGATGTCATTTTTCTGTCCCAGGATCCTATCCAGGATACAACATTAAATTTAGTCATCATGTCAAGCCTCATTAGACTCCTCTTGTCTGTGACAGAAGTTTAGACTTCTTGTTTTTGAGGAACATAAGAGTTTTGGGGCATATTAATTTTTGTTTGTTTATTAGATTTTTTTACATTAAATTTTCAGGTATTATTGATCTTATAGCTGAAAGTTTGTACTCTTTTACTGAACTCTTTCTTTTTTTCCCACTCCTCTGCCTCTGGTAAAAAGAAAAATTCTACTTTTTGTTTCAGTAAGTGTTGACATTTTTTTTTACTTTAGATTCTACATATAAATGATACCATCCACAATTTGTCCTTTTCTTTTTGGTTTACTTCACTTAACATTATGCCCTCAAGGTCAATACATATTGTCACAAAAGGCAAGATTTTTTTTTATATAGTACTCATTTATTTGTGTGTGTGTGTGTGTGTGTAAAACATCTTTTTTGTTTATCCATTAATGGGCATTTATATTATTTACCTTGGTTACTGTAAAAAATGCAGCAAATTACCTAATATTTTGTAGTCTTACCTAAAATTCCATGGAGCAACATATACATATTTAAGTCTCAGTGAAGATATGAATTATTACAATTTCTTCCAACACTTGGGTCTACCAAGCAACATTCCAAGGTTTCATGTGTGTGTGTGTATGTGTGTATGTGTGTGTGTATGAGAGAGAGAAAGAGAGAGAGAGAGAGGCAGACAGACATAAGATGCATCAACATAAGTATTTTGTAAGGTCATAGTGAGTCTTACAGTTTCAGATATGTTACTTGAACATCCCATATAGTAACTGCTTTTCTTCCATGTAAGTGATCACTTAATGGACCTATGTATTTAAAATAAATACTATCAGTGTTTCCCTGGAGGTTAATTTTGAAAGGTGGCCAAAAACTGCTTAAGACACAGCAAATGTTCAAAAGATAAGAGTCATAGCCTTGGACTTAATGTTTGTTACCTTGTATTTTGAAATTTAGACACAATTCAATCTGAGACTGACACACTGATGGAGGACCATTTTAAGGAGGGCTCCAATACAATGATCTTGGTACTATATACCAACTTGCTAAACTTACATAGATCAAATCTTTAGCAGATGCTCAGTAGCACTCACAAATGCAGCATAAATAACCATTGAAAGCATAAGCTACCCAGCAAAAATAGCTCAAAATGCATGCCTACCAGCATGTAGCAGAGGCAGTTAGGAAACTAAAGCAAAATAAATACCCCTTGGGTAGTGGACACTACCTTGATATCCTGCTCACAGTGCCAATCATTGTGATCACTCCACACAGATGGGATGGAAACTTCACCCAAAATTTTTTTTGAATATCAAGACTGATGACACATTGGCCAAAAGAGTATAAAAAATTATTATTGATATCATGGGGCTTTATAGGGAGAGCATTGCTGGCTCACAAGCAGCTTCAATAATGGCTTGGGAGAGCAGAGGAAGGAGATTGGCTTGGCTTTAATAGTGGTAAGAGGATGAAGCTGGAATGAGATTTCTCACATATAGAACAGGGTTTGCATGGTCTGAACATCCTGTTAGCCCCACAGAAAAGTGTACCTGAGCTATCTTGACAGGTATAGGTAAGTTTGAAAAGAGTAAGTGGTGGGGTTCTTTTATAGAATAGTGTTGTGTGCGTGCAAGATGTTCTAACCCAATTAAATTCTCATAACTTCTATAACCAAGCTTGTCATATTAATTTTAGTTTGAGCTGCTTTTCACTAAATAAGAATTTCAGAAATTATGGTCTTTCAAATATTATTTAAAGTGGCTTAGAATTATCTTGGTTTGTTAACAGAGAAACTGTGAAAGAGAAGAAAGGACTGCTAGCATCAACAAGCCTGATAATCTCTCTACAGAAGAGCAGATCTAATTGCACTATCTGAATTATGTGGAGTTATTGATATTTTTTTCATTTTTCAGGTGATTACTGTAGCATCCAAACACTGTAATAATAATAACAGAAACTTACATTTATTGACCACTAACTTTTGTATGAATTATACTAAATATTAAGGTCTCTATTTAAACTTCATGATAACCTTATTAAGATAGGTGGCAAAAACATTCATTTTTCTAGTTCTACTCTCACTCCTTTGCCATATCTATTTCAATTACAGAAGAAGAAAAGAATATAGGGAGGGTACATGGAAATATATATGGGCTATGTTCAAAAGGGAAAGCATTATTTTTGTTTACATTTCATTGGCAAAAACTCACATAGCCACACCTAAATTGAAGAGCAAAGAAAAAAATGTAGTCTATCCAGAAGAAAAGTTGAATGTTGGAGATCAGCTAGCGATCTCTGTCTCCACTATTCTGTTCATTTCTATCCCCAAAAATAGAGTAAGGCTTGACACATAGTAATTTGTCACAAATGTATCTTTGGAGTTAATTAGTTTGAATTATTTGAGTCACTTATGGAGATCAGAAACATATACAACTTGGTTAAACAATAGTTTCTTAGATTTAAAATCAAAAGCACAAGTTACAAAGAAGGATAACATAAACTATATCAAAATTTAAAAAAGTAATTTTACTGCAAAAATAACATGAAGAAAGTGATGAGGAACTCCAAAGAGAGAAAATGTTTGCAATCACATATTTGATAAAGTTTGAATATCCAGAATACAGAAAGAACTGTCACACCTCAACAATCAAAATACAAATGACCCAATTAAAGATTAGATAAAAAACTCAAATATACAATTCACTAGAAAACATATACTAATAGCCAACAAACACATTAAAATACTCTCAGCATCATTAGTTATTAGGAAATGCAAATTAAAACCATGATGAGATACACTTCACACCACTTGGAAGGCTACAACTAAAAACAATAACAGTCATTTATCAATGGGCACTTTGCTTGTTTTCATGAACGGCACTGTGATGAACATTGGAGTACATAAATCTTTTCAAATTTTTTGGATAGATACCCAGAAGGGGGACTGCTGGTCCATAGGGTAACTCCATTCCCAATAATATTGCCATTTGCAACAAAATGGGTAGACCTAGATGTCATCATGTTAAGCAAGATAAGCCAGACAGAAAAAACAAAACAAAACAAAACCAAGAACCATATGACTTCACTCATATGTAGAAAATAAAACTAAAAGTAATGAAGAAACAAAAACTCATGGACACAGTTAATAGTTTAGAGGTTACCTGAAGGCAAGTGGGGAGGTGAGTGGGAGAGGAGGGAGGAGGAGTCAAACATACGGTGATGGAAAGAAAACTGACTCTGGATGGTGAACACATAATGCAAAACATAGACAATGCACTGTACAATTCTACACCTGGAACTTATGTAATTTTTACTAATCAATGTCACCCCAATAAACTTAAAAATAAAAAGAATAATAAAAAGAACAGCAAAAATAAAAGTATTGACAATAACAAAAATGACAAGCATTGGCAAAGATATGGATAAACTAAAAGCCTCATACACTTCCAGTGCAGACATAAAACGGTGCAGTCTCTGGAAAACAGTTTGGCAGTTGCTTAACAAATTAAACATTGACTTCCCATACTACCAGCAATTCCACTCCAAGGTATATAACCATAAAATTAAAAACAAGATAATAAACAGGTGAATGAAGCATCAAAAATACAATGCACAGATAATGTTTCAAGATAGAAAATTCTGCTCAACTTTTATTAAATACATTTCATAGATAAGATGGGAATAGACAGATGTTTATTAAAGTTGATATAATGGAAGTAATTTTAAACTTTGAGAAAAAAGATTAAAAGTAGAAGAGATTTAATATAAATACAAGTGTTGTGTATTAAGAACATAATGAGATATGAGAAAGAAGGAGTGAATAGTCATTTTCTTCTGAGAGGTTTGTTGCTAAGGAGAGAAGATATAAGAAAGGGACTATAACTAGAGAAGAATTTGGAATTACAAGAGTGAATATTTAAAAGTGTAAATCCTAGAGCAGATCTCTGTGCTGATGTGAATATTTCAATAAAATTAATGATATAAAAGATTAAGTAGATAAATATGGAAGAACAAATATTGAGATACCAAGAAAGGTATTCAGAGTACCAGTACATGGGATTCCTAGTAAAAGTGGAAAAGTTAGCCTTACATAAACAGTTAATGTTTATCCATTCTATAGAAGTGAAGGAAATAAGTATGGCATAATTACAAATGCAGATGATAAGGTATATTTGATGAGGAAGATATAAGAACACTCTCACCCTTAATTCTTTATTTGTTTTTGTGAAAATTTGAAGGAAGTCCATAAATTTAAAGAAGTGAAGGTGTAAATTTGAGGAACTGAGGAGAAGCTAAGGTATTAAATATTCATTTATAAGAAGGTAAATCAGCACATAATATGAATATATTGCTGATTTGATGTATGTGGCCAAGTGTTTAAGGTGAAATCAGTCAGCTCAGTCTTGTAATTTTTTTTTAACTTTCATCACTTGTGTAAAGGCACAAAGTAGGTAGATAGCTAGAGTGAAAAAGGGTTGTTGTTTTGCCAAGAAAGTGCTATGAAGACAAAGTGGGCAGGAAGATGAAAAATGAAAAGTAAGTGATAATGATGTATCATGTACATTATATTGTTAAAAAATGAAAAATGAATAAAGAAGAAGGGTGGTTAATAGTGACATGTAGTAGAGTTTGTAGATTGTAATTACAAACTACAAAACCATTGGAGTTGGCTGTGTGTGTGTGTGTGTGTGTGTGTGTGTGTGTGTGTAAAGTACTTTGGAAGGAAGAACAATTGGTTGTAGACAAAGATGTGAATATTATAAAATCAAGATCTCAGAGTTGATACAATTCAATAAATGACAATGTCCAGAACATGTGCATTAAAGAGAGTGGCTTACATATGTTGGAAGAAGTCTCATTGTAGATGAGGGCCCGAAAGATTTGCAAAGCCAATATTGTTGGATTAATATCCACGTAGATGATAGATGGTGAATAAGCCAAAATAGTGGCAGTAAAAATTGTGGAAAGGAAGAAAGTAACTCAGAAGTTAAAGTATCTAAGAAATGAAGGGAAAGACATAAGAAGAGATAGCATATAATATTTTCTAATAGCATTAACTATGAATGAGGTCTGAATTTCAAAGGAAAAAGGAGCAGAAATTCTTGCAAGAGACAATGAAGAGTAAAGCAAACACCTCCTCTACCTCTACTCCCTGAGATATGTGAAGAAAACTTATGTTCACTTAAGATGACTTCAGGAGAAGTGATTTCCTCCAGGTATAGCCATATTCCACTTATAAAACAAAAATAAAAAAAATTGAGAGAAGTATTTGAAGATACAGGAAACTTTGTTAATGATACACTATATGTCACAGAGAGCAGGAAAGAAGGGCTTATGAAGGTAAGGAGTGTTGGGCTCCCTTCTCCCGCAAACACATAAAGAAGTGCCAATAAAGTGCTGAGACAATTCATCTTCAGTCCTCAAGTTATCCTCATTCTCAGTGTCTGCCTAACTATGGAAAGGCTGGTCTGAGCCTCAATCATGCAGGATTCTACTTTTCTTTCTTACACATGTGCCCCTTTCATCTCTCCCTCCCCATCATCATAGAATGCACAGAGATACAAACACATTTTTTTACACTTGTATTTTAATCATCAAACTCGAATTGGTTTATTTGGTCTCAACACATGACCATTGGTGTAAGTGTTTATCTCTACATAGATGATACTTTCTATAGGTCTTTTTCTGAAGAAGTAACAGGTATTATAATGCCTTTGGCTCCTGGTAGGCAAAGAGAGTTACTTGTACTGGGAGAATCCTTCGAGCTCTCTTCAACTTCGTTTAGCTGATTTTCATTATTCTTTTTATGCAGCCTGTATTAAAAGACTAGTATCATCAGCTTTTTCCCTCTTCAGTCTCTTGAATGGTGGATTCTACCTTATTGAGCATTTCCTCTATCTTGTAGGAAAACAAAGTAATCACTGGAAGACATTGGTTTTGGATCATAGGATAAGAAATAGGTGAGAAGGGGGACTGTAAGAGAATGACTGCTTATTGAGAAGGAGTTTGTGCCAGTCAAGGGCTGAGTAAGTGTCTTGGATTGGGGATCAATGAGGAAACACAAAGAAACACATTTGTAGGGTAATCTGATCTTACTTTCTTGATTTGTGTGTTGATAAATAGTCATCTTTTTCTTAGTATTTTTAGTTTGTTGCTTCTTGCTTGTGGTTTGTTTGTGCTTCTGTATTTGAACTAGACTCCTAAAAAGTGAACTAGTCACCTTCCCCATGTCATCTCAACAGTAGTCTATTTCAGAGATCCTGGTCACTGTATAAGTATTCTCCCAGGACAATGAGGAGCCACACCCTTCAGCTTAGATTGGCCAGCAAGAAATTTCTCCAGCCAATGATAGTCCTGAGGTGGCTTGTCATCACAAAACATCACTTGAAAATTCATGAGTGGTGGAGGATGCAGAGGAGTCTAGATGCTCTAGTTAGAGAATAAGGTAGCTTCATCAACACCCCCTAAGAGCTTTCTCAAACTGATATTTTCCTCTTCCTCCTCTGGATCAGTTCTCCTGGTACACATAGCAAAGAGGTGTTTCCTCCATTCCCAACAGACTCCCTCATTCAATTGTTTATTCTATTTTTTTCAGCTCTAGTTTCTCTCTCTCTCTCTCTCTCTCTCTCTGTGTGTGTGTGTGTGTGTGTAAGTAATTTTTTTTTAATTTTAGAACATTTTTAGATTGTAGAAAAATGGTGAAGGTAATACCCATATACCTCCCATCCAATTTCCCTTAATATTATAATAACATCTTCTGTCAAAATGTTATATTTGTTACACTTACTGAACCAACACTGAAACAGTGTTGTTAACTAAACTCCACACTTGATTCAAATTTTCTTATTTTTTACTTAATGTCCTTTCTCTGTCCCCGGATCCCATACAGGATACATCATTAAATTTAGTCATCATTCATGCCTCATTAGACTCCTCTTGACTGTGACAGTTTTTTAGACTTCTTGTTTTTGAGAACCTTGACAGTTTGGGGGTATTGCTTTTTGTTTGTTTTGTTTTTTACATTAAATATTCAGATGTCATTGATCTTTTTTTTTCAGATATTTTTTATTTTATAGCTGAAAGTTTGTACCATTTTAGGAAACTCTTCCTATTTCCCTGGCCCTTCAGTCCCTGGTCAACATTTTTCTACTTTCTGTTTTTATAAATTTGACTTTTTATTATATTTTCATTCTACATATAGCTGATACCATCCAGTATTTGTGTTTGTTCTTGTTGTTGTTTGCTTATGTCACTTAGCATTATGCCCTCAAGATCTATTTATGTTGTTGCAAAAGGCATGCTTTTCTTATATATTATGACTAAATAATATTCCATTCTGTGTGTGTGCGTGAAACATCTCTTTTATCCATTAATCCATTGAGGGGCACTTGCTGAACAATAAACTTCTCCAGTATGCTTCCTATGTCTTTCCCATATGTTGTCCCTCTTTATAAAACACTCTCACTTCTCTCCACACCTCCTCCATCTAATTTTTAGTCATCTTTTATATTTCAATGATCAGCTTAGATGTCACATTATTGAGAGACTTTGGTTTACACATATAGAGAGAGTTCCTTTGCACCCATGTCATGAAGACACCAAGTTCACTTGAATACCTAATGTTCCTCAGTAGATAATGGTTATAGCTATGCTGCCTAGGATAAGGCCACTTTTTCATCACTATACCTATTCTTTGTTTCTGACCTGGTGTAGCTTATGGAACCCCATGTGGGCTCCTCTTCTTGAGGTGTCTTAGAACAGAAAGACTTTTTCCAAACACCGAAATGACTGACACTGATGCTGTTAATGGCCTTACTTTGCTCTGATTGCTTTTATCTCTTGTATAAATCATCTTTGCATCTGCACACTCCTCATGTTGCCATCAGGATTCACATTAATAAATAGAGATGGCCCTCTCTCCTTTTAAATAGAAGAGAAGAGTTTATCTGCCCTTTTGAGGATCCCTGTTTTCTCTGGATGTTGTGCTTCCAGGAGAATCATTTGGAAATTTGAATTAAATATTTTCTTATTATAATTCATAGTTTCCTTTCTGCAGGGAAAAGCAGGATTAGAGGGACACTCTTCTCTAGGCGCTGCAGCTGTGGCTTAGGTGTCAGTAAATCAGCCATCTTTTGTCTCTTTTCTTCTTCAGCATTATGATTCCACATGAATCTATACATTATATAACCCTTGGAGCTTGATAATTTAACATAATTGTCTTTGCTACAGTAAGGCCCTGATGTGCAATTGAGATTTGATTAGCCATGACCTGAATTGTTCCATTCAGCCTAATGACACACCTAATACTTTCCTGAAGGAAAACTTTATCTTCATAAACTTTAAAATCTGTAAACAGTTTCTGGATACCCAATGATGATATTTATGATAATGCTGATGATGACAAAAACAACTATGTATAATAACTATTTATTAGAATACACTAGAATGTATGTTCTCTGAGAGCAAGGATTTTTACTGGTTGATTTAGTTATGTACCCCAAATGCCTAGAACAGTGTTTAATACATAGGACAGAATCAGCAAATATATTTGAATAAATAAATAAGTATTTAGTATGTGTCAAACGTCTTACAAAATTTTTCTCTTAATCTGCGTAAGATCCTCATAAAGACATATTTATATATTCATTTTATAGATAAATAACTCAAATTTAGAGGTTATAAAGATAGCTTCTGCAAAGCCTTAGAAATGAAATTTAAGTTTAAGTAGTAGAACTTCACACCTCATACCTTTAATCTTTATATTCCATTTAGAGATTGATTGATATATGTTGTGTCGATAAAAATGCAAATTAAATGGATGATTTATAAAGAAAGCATTCTAGTTTTCACCTGAAATGCTTAAGTGCGAATATGTATTCTGCGAACTGTGAAATTCATACTAAATGGGAAGAGTGAGTAACCTTGGTACAGGTATGGGAAATGCTCTGTAATCTCTTTGCAGGTTAAAGTGACTGCCTCTCAGGAAGACAACATACCTTCCTCAGGAAATTCAAATTTATTCAGAATGTTTTGTGTACACATTGTCTATGACAGCAGTTTGAACTGTGTTTCTAGTGACCAACTGAAATAAACAAATTGCATTAATAATTAGTTCAAAGAATAAAGGTTCAGTAATAGCTCTTCAGTTAAATACTATTAGGTTTATGGCTTTGGAATTAATTTTTCTATGTGTATATTTTCCCACACCTTAAACTTCCAGTCATGTTTAATCTGTAAATTGTTTAACTAAGAGCTATATATGGAATTTTTACTCTTGGGAAAGGCTCTGTAATGTAGCTTTTTAAAGCATAGGTTCGAAGACCATAATTTAAATTTTGTTTTTGCCCCTTACTATTTCACCTGGGCAAGTCACTTCATTAAACTGCTGCTAAATTTTCTTATTGGGGAAATGGAAATAAATAATAATATCTACTTTTTGGAGTTGTAACATAAAAATGAAGCAAATAACATGAATCACTTGAAATAGGTTTTGATATGCAGTGAGAGTTCAATAAATAGTCCACATAACTTTTTTCTCACTGAATTCCTAAAAACTCATATTTCATATACTATGCATTCACATTTATTCTGTTAAACTTCATATATAAAAACAAATCAGTAGCAACATAATAGAAAGTACATTACCTCTTGATACAGAAGAACAGGATACAAGTGTTGGCTCTATATCTTAACAACTCCATGGTCTTAAACCTTTGCAAGCTCGACATGTTTATATTAACATTTATATTTTCCTTGCTAAGGTACAAATATAATTTTTGGACATATGGTTTCATTTTTAAGGTCTTTAAATTGTAGACTAGGAGAAATTTACCCTCTCACCTCTTACAGTTTATAGTTACACCTCATAATTAAACTAACATAAGACAGATATACAGAAGAGAAGCACACATGTTTTATTTATTTATATTTTTTACAGGTACATGAGACTCTTCAGCAGAAAAATGAAGACCTGAAGTAGCAGTTAGGATTGAATGCTGGACCACTCAGAGTATCCTCTTATTTCCAAATTTTGATAGAGAAATTCTAATTTTGTCTGATCTATTAAGTGGAATGGACATAAATAATTTGTGACTCATATAATGGCAATCTCTACCATGTAGACCAAGTTCTAATTCTTCCTGAGCTCTCATTGCTTTTTACTATTCGTAGTTTTTATGAAATTTCTTTGACTCCTTCCACAGCACAATACGTCTGTTTCTCATTTTTTCTCTCTTTTGGGGGATGAGAAAGGTGATTATGAAATGTAATTAGACTTGCAGTTGACAGTGAAAGATTTTAACTATTTATATCAGATGGTCCTAACCTGGAAATGTGAGAAGTGACTAATGTCACATGTTTCCTAGAGTATTCCCCTCACAGATTTCTGTTTTTATTTAATAACTTTGGAATTTGCAACCTAAAATTTATAATTAATATTGAGTGCTTCTTTCAAGGAAATTTATTTCAACAACAAAAATTGTGGTCAGTGTAGTAAGCAACTGCAAAATATATTAATAGGTATTTTTAGTTTTCCAACTTTATTTCTATATTATTGTTCCAACTTTATTGAGATATAATTGACATATAAAATTGATTAATAATTTTTAAAAATACAAAAACATCAAACAATATCAATATATTATACAAAATACATAATGGTAGCCAACTTGTCTTTTTATTTTTGACCATTTCTGATGCAAGAGACATATTGCTTTATAAGCCAGTTCATTCCATTTTTCAGACAACTCTAATTGGTAAAAAGTCCTTTCAGCCTTCTTCCTTTTATCAAATTGTGCTCTGATCTCTATAACAATGCCTTTTCAACCTTTTCTATCTTTGGGAATCCATGTAGAATCAGTATACTGCTTGTTGTCTTAACCATCCTTTCAGATACAATAGTTCCTCCTTACCTGTGGTGAATACATTCTAAGATGCCCAGTGGATGTCTGAAACCATGGATAGTACTGAACCTTATATATACTATGTTTGTTTATTTCCCTATATATGAATACCAATTATAAAATTTCATTTATAAATTTGGCATGATAATAAAATAACAATAACCAATAATAAAATAAAATAAGTATAATAAAAGCGGTGTGAATGTGGTTTCTCTCTCTCTCTCTCTTTTCTCTCTCAGCAAACTAGCATGAATGTTTTTCATAATGTTATAGATGAAAATTACATACAATTGTGGTTTAGAGTTCAATACAAGAGAAAATAGTCAATTTAACAGAAAAAGATAGGGAGTTTAGAAAGTGATGAAAATATACAAGGGAGTTGTTTATATTTCAAAAGTGGCATTAAATGTGATTGGGGAAAATTATTAAAAGATTGCTCTGGATCAGAAGACTAGCTGTTTTTAAAAATGCAAATATGGATTTCAATTTCATTTCTTATTCTAAATACATTCTACATAATGAAAACCTTAATAGATGAAATTGTAAGACATTAGTCTACAGATAATTAAGTCGTATCTTGTGTTCCTATAACTGAAAATCAAACTGAGCCATAAAAATAAGATGCATGTCAAAAGTATTATACATGAAGACATGCAAATGGCCAATAGACATATAAAAAATGCTCGACTTCATTAGTTATTAGGAAAATGCAAATCAAAACCACAATGCGATACCACCTCACACCTGTGAGAATGGCTATTATCAACAAGACAAGGATTAATAAGTGCTGGAGAGGCTGTGGAGAAAAAGGAACACTTATAGACTGCTACTGGGAATGTAAAGTGGCTCAGCTGCTGTGGAGGACACTGTGGATATTCCTCAGAAAATTGGGACTGAAGCTATCATATCACTTGGCAATCCTCCTTCTGGGTATCTACCCTCCAAATTTGAAAACTTTAGTCCACAAAGACTTATGTACCCCAATGTTCATTGCAGCACTGTTGACAGTGGCCAATACATGGAAATGACCAAAGTGTCCTTAGATAGATGGCATAAAGAAGCTGTGGTACATATACATAATAGAATGTTACTCAGCTATAAAAAAAAAAAATGAAATACTTCCATTTGCAACAAAGTGGTTAGGCCTTGAGATCATCATGCTAAGTGAAATAAGCCAGACAGAGAAAACAAGAACCATAGGACTTCACTCATATGTGGTATAAAACTGAAAGCAACAGAAAACCAAAAACTCATGAAAACAGTAAATAGTTTAGTGGCTACCTGAAGGTAAGGGGTAAGGGGTGATTTAATATCATGGTATCAAATATATGGTGATAGAAACAGAACTAACACTGGGTATTGAACACATAATGCAATACATAGATGATGCACTGTACAATTGTACACCTGGAACCTATGTAATTTTTGCTAACCAATGTTACCTCAATAAGTTTAATAATAAAACAGTTATCTGAAACAAAGAAATTATTCATTAAACAGCACTCATTCAGTACATATGTATTAATTATCTACAATATGACAGGCCCCAATCTGGAAGCTTAGAAATCATAGTAGTGACCAGGAGGTTAAAGTCCTTATCCTTATAATAGAAAGCTTACCTAAGGGAAATCAGCAATAAACAAATGAACACACAGAGAAAGTAGAATTTCAGATATGTAGAATAAAACACACACACACACACACACACACACACACACACACACACACTATTGCCTAAAATTTTTATGCCAGATACTTAAAGACTTAGCCTTGATAATTTATTAAATTTATAGAAAAAATTATTATTATTATTTAGGTGTCCAGAATAGAAAAGCAAATCACTTATGAGGAAAATAACTCTAATCAGCCAATGTGTTTTTTTATCATGATTTTAAAAGTCAGAGATCATGAAAATATACCACTAAATATCCAAGGGAAAGAAGATTACACTTAAGAATATTATATCAGCAAAGATAACATTCAAACATAAGGAAAATAGACATTCTCAAAAATTGAAATAACTAAAAATACAAGATTCATAAGCCCTTCTTTAAAACAAGCAAGGAACACAAAAGATCCAAGATAATGGAGTAAATAAACATTGTGCTTGGTTTCTCCCTTGACCACATTAAAATTACAACTAAATTGTAGAACAATGAACCTGAAGAACTATAAAAACTTTAGCTGAACAGAAGTTTAGTTTTATACCTGAGAATATAAAGAAAGCAATTTGAGACTTGTAGAAGGTACAGAGATGCAGAATGGGTTGGCCCTACTACTTCATGTGGAAGTTGGGAATCAGGAGGGATATCTCATATGCTAATGTTTCCTATGAGAGGAATGAGGGACCTCACATCAGCCTCTCCAGCCTGAAGTACTTGCGCCAGGAAGAGGAACCACCACAACATCTGGCTGAGAAACAGTGGGGATTCCAGTTCTCTGGATGAAATGGAAGGCTGTGGAAAACACAGACTTCTTCTTAAATATACCTGAGAACAGACTCACTAACTCACAAGTATTCACCCTGGGCTCTGGCAGAAGAATAGTGACTTGGGAGGTATCAGAGACATACAGGGAGAGACAGAGTTTTGTGTCTACATGGGAAGGACTGGAGGAACACTTGCCATTTTTTCTGTGTAGAATTCTCCTTAAATGCAGCCAGAAGGCAGGTGCCATTTTTCCTGTGTTGAGTCCTCACCCATACAAGCAAATATAAATCTGCATTGGCTTGGTGAACTGCACTCACTCCATTCTGGTGACTTTCTGGGAACCTTCCTTACCCAACTCATGTAAGGCTGGAGACATTTTCTCAGCAAGCAGGCAGCTCCACTCATGTTGCACTCTTTCTTAGACAGCTTTTTTGGGTTAATAGGACACAGGCAGGTGGCGGCTAGCCTTGACGTTCTCTGAGACTTTTTATGAGCAGCTCCAGGCTCAGCACTAGCACCAAATAAGAATTTACATAAACCTGGTAAATACCACCTGTTCCACTCGGGTGAAACTCTGCCTCACCCAACAAGCATACCACATGAGACTCTATCAGCAGCTGAGCTTTACATGATCTGATAGTTATCAGCAGGACTTGGGGTGCCCAGGGTTTATTTGTGGACCTACCCCAGGTTCAGGTTCAGAACTAGTAGCAAACACACCTGTACAGCACTGTCTTTTCTCACACAACTTCAGGTCCAGCACAGAGAGTGACCATCCATGGATTACTTTGTAGCTCCTATGTGATAGTCCATGTCCAGTTATAGGAAGTAGCTGACCAGGGCCCACACCAAAACCACCCTCAGGAGCCTCCAGAACCAGCATACATGGATGTTGGCTTCAGACCACAGCACAGCACCATCCAATTAGGTCCACCAATGGCACAACCAAAAGGCAGTCTCAGCAGGAACAAGAGACAATTGGGGCAAATCATGCTGTGTGGGGGGGTAAGCCCCAAGCACAGTAACTTGTAAAATGTGGATATGGCCAAACACCATAGGCAGTCAACTTGGAGGTTAATTTTACACACTGATGTGCCAATAACAATTAAGGCTCTACTGTAATAAAAGGATATGCATAACCCACACAAGGTACACCTCTGGAATACCTGGCACAGGGGACCAGAAAGACTGTGCCACTGGGCCCCACAAAGCACCTAGTACATAAGGTCATCCATCCAAGACTCAAGAGATGTAATATATCTACCTAATATTATAATACATAGAAACAAACAGAGAGAGAGAGTCAAAATGAGGAAACAAAAAAGTATGTTATAAAGGAAAGAACAGGAGAAAATTCCAGAAAAATATCTAAATGAAATGGAGGCAAGCAATCTACCAGATACAGAGTTCAAAACAATGAGTATAAAAGTGTTCAAAGAACATAGTGGAAACTTCAACAAAGGCACAGCAAGCATAAAAAAGGACACAGAAACCATAGAATAGAATCAGTCAGAAGTGAAGAATACAATAGCTAAAATGAAGAATGTGCTAGAAAGAATCACTAGAAGCAGATGACTGACAGTGATTTGAAAAACAGGGTAGCAGAAAACACCCAATTTGAACAGAAAAAAAATCAATGAAGATAGTTTAATAAGCCTTTGGGAAAACATCAAGGGTAACAACATTCAAATAATAGGGGTACTGAAGAAGAGAGAAGAGAAGAATTTTGAGAAACTATTTGAAGAAATAATGACTGAAAACATCCCTAATATGGCAAATGGAATAAACATACAAGCCCAGAATGTGCAGAGTTCCAAAAAAAGATGAACAACAACAGGCCTACACCAAAACACATTATAATTAAAATGACAAATGTTAAAGACAAACAGAAATTTGTTTCAGTGAAGATAAAGAGGTAGGTGAAACTGTACTTGCCTTTTCTCATGACAATATCAAAATACAACTAACTTACCAGAAAATCATTGAGAATTGCTTGTAGTCTAGCTAAAGAGAAGTCCTACAACTAAGGACATACAGAAGAATGCACTTTGAGACTGGTATAAGGGGAGGAGACATGAAATGGGCTGTCCCAATACCCAAGTGTGGAGATTTAAAATCAGGATGTATATAGGCTGTAGAGTCCCATCTCATAATTGAGGTGTCTCAGCCCTACACTAGGCTCTCAATTCCAGGGTACGAATTCAGGGAAGAGAAATCCCCATAACTTTGGGCTGTGAAAACTAGTAGAGATTGTGGTTGAGTAAGAAATAGTTTGGTTAGAGTCTCAGACCTTCCTCTTAAAGGACTTGTGCATGTACCTACTCTCTGACAGATTCACTCATTCTGAGTTGCAAGACTGGGACATCAGCTAGAAAGGGACCAGAACACGTGAACAGGAACTCAATTGTCTGCTTTCCAGGCAAGTGATGAAGGGGAAGCTCTCTCACAGACAAAAGTGCTGGAAGAATCTATTCTTCCTTTGTTAAGTCCTATACTCACCCAATGTGCAGAAGCAGACAAGGATCATATCAGAATCTTCATCAACCTGACTGGCACCATTGACCCTGTCCTGGTACTTCCCTAAGACCCTGCCCCATATAACATTCAGACCCACCAAAGCCAATTCTGATGGATTTTACTAATGGTCTTTCTTTACTCATGCTTCAGACTTTCCTAAAATCTCTTAATTTTTTTAAAAAACCCAATCAAGCAGAATTTGTCCTTGGTTTGTCTAGTAAGTCATGGTGAGCAGTCTCAAGCCTGTCACTAGTGGCAGGTGCCTGGGTTCATGATTTAGTCTATCTCAGGCACCTCTAAACCCATCACATAAAGTTGACATCTGTGGATTGCTTTCTGGCTCATGTCAGGTATCATCAAGCAGAACAGAGTCATCAGCTAAACTTGGCCTGCCATGGGGCCATTCTGGACTATGCTGTCTACAAGGATGACACACACAATGGGCAGACTAGGCAGGCACCAGAGCTCTGCTTAAACAAATCCTGCTCTGTAGAGTCAGCCCCTGATTAACAGCTTCTCCACTGTAGTTAACAACAGTCCTCACCACCCATCACTCTGAGGGTAAATCCCTCCCTTTGACATGTCAAAAGCAATGAAGGCTCAACTACAATAGAAGAGAACACATGACCCACACAAAGGACACACTTGCAGCACCCACTTCAGGTGGCCAGAAAGACTATGTCACTGAGCCCCACAGTACACCCACAACATAAGATAACTATACTCTATGACCAGGAAACATAGTAGCCTTACCTAATACATAGAAACAAACACAGGGTGGCAGCCAAAATGTGGTGACAAAAAATATATCCTAAATGAAAGAACAAAACAAAGCTCCAGAATAAAATAGCATAATGAAGATAAAGAATTTATCACATGCAGAATTCAAAACACTAGTTATAAGGATGCTCAAGGGTCTCAGAAAGAATGTCAACAAATATATCGGGCATGCAATGACAAAAGTAAACAGAAAAAACAGTCAGAAAAAAAGTACTGTAGCTGAAATAAAAAATTAGAGGGAACCAACAGTACATTGGATGAAGCAGAGGATTAAATCACTGATTTAGAAGATAGTGTAGCAGGAAACACCCAATTATAACAGTAAAAAAATAAATCCCCTCAAAATGAGGAGTTTAAGGGGGTTCTGAGAGAACATCAAGTGTGACAACATTAAAATCATAGGGATACAGAAGGAGAAGATACAGATTAAGTAATTTCAAACCTATTTGAAAAAATAATGATGGAAAAATTACCTAATTTGGAGAAAGAAATAGATATACAAGCCAGGATTTGCAGATTCCAAAAGAAGATTAAACCAAATAGATTATATACCAAGCCACATCATAATAAAAATGCCAAAGGTTGAAAGCAAAGAAAGAATTTTAAAAGCAGCAAAACAAAAAGAGTTAGTTACCTAAAAACGAACTGCCATTAGACAGTCAGTAATTTCTCAACAGAAAATTTTCAGACCAGAAGAAATTGGCAGAAAATATCCAAAGTGATAAAAAGTAAGGACTTATAACCAAGATTTCTCTACCCAGCAAGCTATCATTTAGAATTCAAGGACAGATAAAGAGCTTCCCAGATGAGGAAAATCTAAAGTTCATCACCAGAAAACTAGTATTACAAGAAATGTTAGAAGGTTTTGTTCCAGTCATTTTTCATTTAGAAAAGAAAAAGAGCAGCTCACTGCCATGTTTATTTAATTTTACATAAACACACTCTTTGAGGCCAAAGCAAATCTGACTGGTGTTGAGTATGAAAATAAAATAGAAAAGAATGTACTTTGAGTTATTTCTAAGCAGAACTTTTTTGTAATCATAAAGTAACAGAGATATATATGATGGTCAGTATTTAATAATTTTTCTCATGCATAGAAATGCTACGCTTCCTAGGGTAAATTTTATGAGTTATCTTGGGTTAAATGCTATAGCCGCAAATGCCTCTGGTGAGTAGTCTTAGGTAGAAAAGGAAAAAGGTTAAGATGAAGAATGTTTAAAACTATATACATATACACACATACATATATATGTATATATACATATATATGTGTGTGTGTATATATATATATATATATATATATATATATATAAAATGAATAATAAAATAGCAAAAAATATATATGTATTAATCTTTACCTTTAATTTAAATTAATGAAATGTTCCAATCAAAAGACCAAGTGGCTGAATGGATGAGAAAACAAGACCCTTACTGATGTTGTTTACCACAGACTTAATTCAGAATGCAAGACACACAAAGACTGAAAGTAAAGAAATGTAAAAAGATGTTTCATAAACATTGAAAAAAAATTGGAGTAGCAATACTTATACCAGAAAAAAATGGACTTTAAAACAAAGGCTATAACCAGAGACATATAAGGAACCAGTGATTCAGCTTTTTGGTATTTTTCTGAAACAAACAAACGAACGAACTACGTCAAAGGAACATGTGAATCTATATGTTTATTGCAGCATTATTTACAATAGTCAAGCTATGAACACCACCTGGGTATCCATCAATGCACGATTGGACAAAGAAGAGGTAGTATACATATAAGATAGAATCTTCTCAGCCTTATAAAAAAATGAAATCTTTGGGTAGATCCCCAGAAGGGGGATTGCTGGGTCAAATGGTTGAAAACCTTTGTCCACAAAGACTTATGTACCCCAATGTTCATTGCAGCGCTGATCACAGTGGCCAAAACATGGAAACAACCAAAGTGCCCTGCGACAGATGACTAGATAAAGAAGCTGTGGTACATATACACAATGGAATATTACTCAGCTATAAGAAAAGATGAAATATTGCCATTTGCAACAAAATGGATGGACCTGGAGATCATCATGCTTAGTGAAATAAGCCAGACAGAAAAAAAAAAGAACTGTATGATTTCACTCATATGCGGAATATAAAACTGAAAGCAAAGAAAAAAAGAAATGAACAAAGAAATAACCCATGGACACAATCAATTGTTTAATGTTTACTTGAGGACGAGTGGGTCAGGGAGGGGAGAAAGGGGAGGGGGTGGGAAGCTAAATATAAGGTGATGGAAAGAGAAGTCACATTAGGTGGTGAACTTATTATACATCAAGTTGACAATGCACTGTAGAATTGTATGCCTGAAACCTATGTAATCCTTGCTAACAGATGTCACCCCAATAAGTCTAACAATAAAAATGAATTTAAAAAAATGAAATCTTGTCATTTTCAAAGACATGGATGGATCTAAAGGGTATTGTGCTTGGTGGAGTAAGTCAGACAGAGAAAGACAAATTCCATATCATTTCAAGTGTGAAATATAAAGAACAAAATAAAGAAAGAGATAAAACAGAAACAAAGTCAAAATGAAAAAACTTTTTGATGTTTGCAAGATGGGATGGCGGAAGTGGAAATGTGTAAGAAAGGGCAAGATATCAAGAAATATAAAATGGTAGTTAAAAACAGTCATGAAGATGTAAAGTATAACATAAGTAGTTTTTTAACATAAGTATTCTAGTCAATGATATTGGTTCTTTTTGTTTGTTTTTTCCTAGCTGGGAATCAAACCCAGGCCACGGCGTTGAGAGTGCCAAAGCCTAGCCACTACACCACCAGGGACCTTCCTAGTCAATAATATTGTGATAAGTATGTATGGTGTCAGATGGGTACTAGATTTATAAGGGTGATCACTTGATATGTTATATAAATATCTTATCACTATGTTCTACACCTGAAACTAGTATAATGCATCTAACTGTAACTAAAGAATTATATATATATATATATATATATATATATATATATATATATATATGATTTATTTATTTATTTATTTATTTATTTTGAAATGAATCTTAAATTCTTCAAGACAAAGGAAACTAGTTACTTACAAGGGAGCTCACTTAAGATTGTTAGCTAATTTCTCAACAGAAATTTTGCGAGCAAAGTGTTGAACTTATTGTACATCAAGTTGACAATGCACTGTAGAATTGTATGCCTGAAACCTATGTAATCCTTGCTAACAGATGTCACCCCAATAAGTCTAACAATAAAAATGAATTAAAAAAAAGAAGGGATTGACTTGAAATATTCAAAATGATAAAACACAAGTATCTAAAACAAAGATTACTCTAACCAGCAAAGCTATCATTTAAAATTGAAGAAGTAAAGAGCTTCCCAGATAATTAAAAGCTAAAGGAGTTCACTACCGCCAAACCAATACTACAATAAACGTTAGAGATTTCTTTAAGAAGTAGAAAAACAAATATATAAATATAAATAATTAAATGACAATAACTATGTGTCTATCAATAATTACTTTATTTCTATATTTTTAAAAATATTTTTAAAATATAGTTAACATATAATACTGTATTAGTTTCAGGGGTACACTATATGTATTCGACATTTATATATAATACCTCAGCAAGTGATTATAATGATAAATCCAGCAATGATTTGACTCCATACTATGCTACCATAATATTATGAACTATATTCCCCATACTGTATATTACATCCCCATAAATTATTTGTTTTACAGAAGGAGTGGTCAAGAAATTTGAAGAATGAACATAAACAAGTGCAAACATTTATTTATTAATTTTCTTTTTCAATATATTCACCCTTAACCCTTTTACACTTTTTAAATCTTTCAAAATGTTTATTTATATTCTTCTAAAAAAAGTTTTATTTTTGCCCTCAAATTGCAGCTTTATCCTATTTGTCATCCTTACACTTCTTCCCTTGAAGCTGTATTTTCATATTTTGGAACAAGTAATAATCAGGTGTGGACTGTGGGGAAGATGGTTTAAAGTTAGAAAGCCACCACCTTGAAGAGAAGCCAAAGAAACACTGGCCTTGATCACTGGTGTGTTCTCATACAAAAGCAGCACCCCTTTGTTCTATGTTTTTCTTATTTTCTCCACAGATACATTTATCTTTCTCAGAAGACTGGAATAGTATTATGTAGCTATTGTGACACAGTTATTCTTGTAATTTATCAGCAGTATAGCCTCCTATCCCCAAAAACAATAGTCATAATATTTCCAGCCTATTCCAACACCTTGAACTTCTTAGTGGGTGGTGTGCACTTTTCATGCCACTGCATGGATTCCTCCTTTGACTCGGGCTCATAATGATGAACTTAGATTTCACCTCCAGTGACAATCCAATTTAAAACTTCATCTTTTTTTGTCTCTGCAAAGTTCCAAAAACTGTCTTGAACAGTCGATGCACAGTTGTTTTAGAAGCAGAGTGAGCATTGTCAGTACTCATATTGAACTGATTTTTGACATCCACTGGCATTTCAGTCTTCAGACGAAGGCATAGGAACAGAATAGGTAGGACAATGCTTCAGGGATTGGGAGGCCCTGTGTGCACAGAGGATCTGTGTGGCCTCAGCAAGGCAACTCTGCACCTCAGTATCCTAGTCTGTATAATAGGAATGGTATTTGAGCTTGGTGCCTGCAGTGCTCAGCAAACGTCCTTCTCCTCCTTGTTCCCAAAATAACGCTGGGCACAAACCTGGCAAATGTGCTGAAACACAGTTCAGTATGGGACAAACCCAGTCACATAAGTTTTCATTCCTTCCTCCCATTAAATATGCTGGGGTTTCTGGGTGGCAGCTTCAGTGTTGAAGGCAGCAGGTCAGCCTGGAAAAACCAATAAAAGTCTCTATTCCTTCCTTTGGACCAGGAAGTAGGCCCTGGAAACTGCCGGAAACCAATCCACCAGGGGCCCTGTTCTACCCTGAGTCCTTCTGTGTGAAAAAAACAAAACAAAACATACAAAAAACCTATATCAGGATGGTTATATCAATAAATCAACAAATAAGTGCTGGCAAGGATGTGAAGAAAAGGGAATGCTTGTGCACTCTTGATAAGACTGTAAATTTGTACAGTCACTATGAAAAATGGTTGGAGGTTCCTCAAAAAAATAAAATGAATTTTTAATTTCATGGTATTTATATAAAAAACCCAAAACACTATTTCAAAAAAATACATGCATCCCTATGTTTATTGCTGAACTATTTACAATGGCCAAGATATGGAAGCAATCCAAGTGTCCATCAATAAATCATTAAACAAAGAAGAGTTGGTACATGTTTACAATGAAATATTACTCAGACACAAAAAAGAATAAAATCTTAACTTTTACCACAACATGGATGGACCTGGAGGTTATTATGCTAAGTGAAATAAGTCAGAATGAGAAAGACAAATACCATATGATCTCACTTATATGTGGAAATTAAAAAATAAAATAAAATAAATAAACAAAAATAGACTCATAAGGGTCGAATTTAAGTGACGGAGAATTTAAAGCAGCCATTCTAAAGGCTGTGAGAGAAATGAAAACCTATTGGCAGAACACCATAGCTGACATAAATAACATAAAAAAGGATATAAACGACATAAAAAAGGAACTCTGTGAACAAAAGAACAATTTAACAAAGAAATTCAAAACATAAGAAAGATTGAGACGGAAATACAAGAAATAAATAATACCATAAAAGAAGTGAGAAATGAAATAACTGCCATAGGAAACAGGAACAACCAGATGGAGGAAAGAATTAGTGATATTGAAGACCAGAACATGGAAACAGCTCAGAAAGAGGAAGAGAGGGAATATAGAACCAAAAGGATTGAAAGAACTCTGCAAGAAATATCCGACTACATGAGACAAAACAACATCAGGATAATAGGAATAGAAGAGGGGGCAAAGCAATCTACAGAGAGCATACTCAAACAAATCATAGATGAGAACTTTCCAAACCTATGGAAATATCTGGAACCACAAGTACTAGAAGAAAACAGGTCCCCCAGATACCTGGACCCCAACAGATCTTCTCCAAGACACATGGTACTAAAGATGTCCAAAACTAAAGACAAAGAGACAATTCTCAAGGCAATCAGGGAAAAAAGAACTATAACCTTTAGAGGAAAACCCATCAGGCTGGCATGAGATTTCTCAGCAGAAACTCTAAAAGCCAGGAGAGAGTGGAACCCAATATTCAAAAATTAAAAAGAGAGAAACTTCCAGCCAAGAATAAATTATCCAGCAAAATTATCTTTCAGATGTGAAGGTGGAATAAAGACCTTCTCAGACAAACAGAAGCTGAGGGAATTTGCCAGCACGAGGCCAGCACTCCAAGAAATACTGAAAGAGGCTCTTCAGCCTGAAACAAAACATCAGGACAAATGGAACAAAGTTGGGGCAACAAGAAAGAAACAAAAATAAACAAAAAAACAAAAACAAAGAAAGAAATAAGTAATGGCCATAGGAAATACTCACATATCTATCATCACTCTAAATGTCAATGGATGAACTCACCAATAAAAAGACACAGAGTAGCAGACTGGACTAAAAAACAGAATGCATCCATACGATGTCTCCAAGAAACACACCTCAGCTGTAAGGACAAACACAGACTCAGAGTGAAAGGATGGGATACAATACTCCAAGCAAATGGTAACCAGAGAAAAGCAGGAGTGGCCATACTGATATCTGATGAACTAAACTTCAAGTTAAAAAAGATAGTAAAAGACAAAGATGGTCATTACACAATGATAAAAGGCACAATGCAACAACAAGAAGACTTGACACTAATAAACATATATGCTCCCAACAGGGATGCACCGAAATATACAAAGAAACTACTAACAGACTTGAAAGGAGAAACTGATGAATACACAATCATAGTGGGGGACTTAAACACCCCGCTAACAGACACGGACAGATCATCCAAACAGAAAATAAATAAGGAAATAACAGCTCTAAACGACACATTACAGCAATTGGACATCATTGACATTTACAGGACACTTCATCCAGCAAAAAGAGTCTACACCTTTTCTAGTGCGCATGGAACATTCTCAAGAATAGACCATATGCTGGGACACAAAAGTAGCCTCAGCAAATTCAAGAAGATCGAAATCATACCAAGTGTATTCTCAGACAACAAAGCTTTGAAATTGGAGATCAACTGTAAAAGGAAAGCGGAAAAAACCACATATACATGGAGATTAAACAACAGCTTATTAAGAAAGGACTGGATAAAAGAACAAATAAAAGATGAGAATAAAAAATATATAGAAACTAATGACAATGAAAATACAACCTATCAGAATTATTGGGACACAGCGAAAGCAGTAATAAGAGGGAAATTTATATCATTACAGGCCTATCTTAAGAAACAAGAAAAATCACAAGCAAACATCTTAGCATCCCATCTTAAAGAACTCGAAAAAGAAGAGCAGACAAAACCCAAAGTCAGCAGAAGGAAAGAAGTAATAAAAATTAAAGCAGAGCTAAACCAATTAGAGAACAGAAATACAATAGAAAAAATTAATATTACGAAGAGCTGGTATTTTGAGAAAGTCAACAAAATTGACAAACCCCTGGTTAGACTAATCAAAGGATGAAAGGAAAGGACACAAATATCCAAAATTAGAAATGAAAGGGGAGAAATTACCACTGATACCACAGAAATACAAAGGATTATAAGAAACTATTATGAAGGACTTTATGCCACAAAATTTAATAATCTAGAAGAAATGGACAAGTTTCTAGAAACTTATAACCTACCAAGACTGAACCAAGAAGAACTGGATAATCTAAATAGACCAATCAATAGCAATGAGATTGAAATGACTATACATAATCTCCCTAAAGGCAAAAGCCCTAGACCAGATGGTTTCACCAATGAGTTCTACCAAGCATTCAAAGAAGAATTAATGCCTATCCTCCTCAGACTCTTCCAAAAAATTGAAGAGGAAGCAATACTTCCTAACTCATTCTATGAGGCCAACATTACTCTAATACCAAAGCCAGGCAAAGACAACACAAAAAAAGAAAACTATAGACCAATATCTCTGATGAACACAGATGCAAAAATCCTGAACAAAATATGAACAAACAGAATACAACGATGCATCAAAAAGATCATACATCATGATCAAGTGGGATTCATCCCGGGAGCACAAGGATGGTTCAACATACGAAAATCAATCAGTGTGATACACTATATAAATAAAATAAAAAATAAAGACCATATGGTCATTTCAATTGATGCAGAAAAAGCTTTCGACAAGGTACAACATCCATTTATGATCAAAACACTAAATAAAATAGGAATAGAAGGAAAGTATCTCAACATAATAAAGGCCATATATGAGAGACCCTCGGCTAACATCATACTGAATGGGGAAAAGCTGAAACCTATTCCCCTAAAATCAGGAACAAGACAGGGATGCCCCCTGTCACCACTGTTATTTAATATAGTACTGGAAGTTCTAGCCATGGCAATCAGGCAAGAGAAAGGAATGAAAGGTATCCAAATTGGGAAAGAAGAGGTGGAATTGTCACTATTTGCGGATGACATGATCCTTTATATAAAAAATTCCAAAGATTCCACCAGGAAACTATTAGAAACAATTAACGAATATAGTAAAGTTTCAGGATACAAAATCAATGTACAAAAATCAACAGCATTCCTTTATACAAACAACAAATCCACAGCAAAAGAAATGAGGGAGTCAATACCTTTTGCTATCACAACAAAAAAATGAGATACCTGGGAATTAACTTAACAAAGAACGTGACAGACTTATACACAGAGAAGTATAAGACACTTTTGAAAGAAATTGAAACAAACTTTAAGAGGTGGAAAAATATCCCCTGTTCATGGATAGGAAGACTTAACATTGTTAAAATGGCCATTCTGCCCAAAGCAATCTACAGATTTAATGCAATACCCATCAAAATCCCACAATCACACTTTCGTGAAATAGATAAAAGAATTATTAGATTTATACGGAACCATAAAAGACCTCGAATTGCCAAAGCAATACTACATAAAAAGAAAAAGGCTAGTGGTATTACACTTCCTGACTTCTATTTATATATCAAAGCATCAATAGTCAAAACAGCTTAGTACTGGCAGAAGAACAGAAATAGAGACCAATGGAATAGAACTGAAAACCCAGAAATGAACCCACAAATATATGGACAAATAATTTTCGATAAAGGAGCAAAAAACATACAATGGGTTAAAAACCACCTCTTTAGTAGGTGGTGCTGGGAAAACTGGAAAAACATACGCAAAAGAATGAACCTGAGCTATGAACTCTCTCCATATACAAAAATTAACTCAATATGGATTAAAGACCTTCATATAAAACCTGCAACAATAAACTGTATAGAAGAAGACATGGGTACTAAACTTATAGACCTAGGACTCAAGGAAGACTTCATGAACATGTCCTCAAAGGCAAGGGAAGTAAAAGCAAAAATAAATGAATGGGACTATATCAAACTAAAAAGCTTCTGCACAGCAAAAGAAACCATCTACAAGGCAAAGAGACAGCCAACTGAATGGGAGAAAATATTTGCAAATAACGCATCAGATAAGGGTCTAATATGTAAAATATATAAAGAACTAATAAGACTTAACAACAAAAAAACAAACAACCCAATTAAAAAGTGGGCAGAAGAACTAAACAGACACTTCTCCCACGAAGAAATACAAATATCCAGCAGACGTATGAAAAAATGCTCATCCTCATTAGCTATCAGGGAAATGCAAATCAAAACCACAATGAGATACCACCTCACACCTGTGAGAATGGCTATTATCAACAAGACAAGGAATAACAGGTGCTGGAGAGGATGTGGAGAAAAAGGATCTGTTGTACACTGCTGGTAGGAGTGCAAACTGGTACAACCACTGTGGAAGGCAGTGTGGAGGTTCCTCAGAAAATTGGGAATGGAGCTACCATTTGACCCAGCAATCCCCCTTCTGGGGATCTACCCAAAGAACTTGAAAACCTTTGTCCGCAAAGACTTATGTACCCCAATGTTCATCGCAGCGCTGTTCACAGTGGCCAAAACATGGAAATAAATAAAGCGCCCTGCGACAGATGACTGGATAAAGAAGCTGTGGTAGATATACACAATGGAATATTACTCAGCTGTAAGAAAAGATGAAATATTGCCATTTGCAACAAAATGGATGGACCTGGAGATCATCATGCTAAGTGAAATAAGCCAGACAGAAAAAACAAAGAACTGCATGATTTCACTCATATGCGGAATATAAAACTGAAAGCAAAGAAAAAAAGAAATGAACAAACAAATAACCCATG